>JAULBM010071077.1:0-10070 GCA_032357055.1 Geukensia granosissima | reverse complement strand
TATCAGCCAATCAGAAACAAGAATTGCCTGTGGCGGCCATGTTTGTTGACGGATCGGGACGAAATGAGGAAACTTTAAAAAGGACCTTATATAGATGCTTCCTACCAAGTTTAGTTTCATTTAGCCCAGTGGTTTCAGAGGAGAAGATTAAAATGTGAAAAGCTAACGGACGACGGACTGGCGTCCGGACGGACGCCAAGTGATGACAAAGCTCACATGGCCTTTGACCAGGTGAGCTAAAAACATGGACGCTTATTGTCTGATTGACTGATACATTAAAAAATCTTCTCCACTGAAACTGCTTGGTCAAATTAATTAATATTTGATATGGAACATATATGGAAGGTGTTTTACAAAGTTTCCTCATTTCATCCCAATCGGACAAAGAAATGGCTGCAATGGACGATTCTTTTTCCTGATTGACTGATTCAATACAAAAATCTTATTTTCTGAAACTTCTTGACCAAATGTCAGGTAAGCGATACAGGCTCAGCCTTCTGAGCCTCTAGTTATTGGTCGGCTGTGCTCTCTCATTTAACGTTATTATTTTGTATGTAATGACGTCTATATTTAAGCCAGATTTTACTGTTCCTGTATCATGTTGATTCTACTGTAGAATTACTCATGAATGTGTGACAATGATGCCTTATTTCAAGTACGGAATTTTATAAGTATCCAATCGAATGTAAATATGATTTTAAATGGTACAAAACAATTCGCGACAAACTAACGAGTCCGTGTATTAATTTATTACTTACAGGAAAGTCTCTCATGGTGTGTTTAAATGAGTGATGCGTAGAGAGTGTCTTCTTCGCCAGGTATGTTTTAAATAAATATATAAGCGGATGCTTACCCTTCCGGAGCACCTCATCCAACTTCTGTTTTTAAAGAGTTCGTGGAGTCCAAGCCTTTGTCCTTTTTGTTTCTATTTATGTTTTAGTTTGATTAGAAATTGTCTTTTTCAAAGTATTATGTCGATTGTCGTGTTTAATAAATAGTTTCTCATTTTATATTTTTGGTGCCTTTTACAACCTGCGTTATGGTATGGACGCCAGTTCGTAATTGAAGGCCGTATAGGGACCTGTAGAAGTCGACTGGGTGGATGGCTGTCTCATGACAATCCGGCCACATTACATATTTTTATATTTTCCCTTTTTATCTCGCATGGGTATTCTTCACTGGACTCTGAAAACTAATGTTCAAATATTTCATTAACATTAACATCAAAGTGTAATATAAAGTTGTTAAATGACAAAAATTGCGAAAAGGCTACGAATACTGAAAAATGTGTAAAAGTTTATGTATGTTGCTGTTTTAATTAGTAAGTAAATGTTTATGCCGATGCTTTACATTTGATAATTTGTACATGTTTCTTTTTGAAACATGCACAAATTACAGAGCATTAAAAATAATTATAAATTCTACCAGAAAATGAATACATGTATAATTCAATATTTTTTTTAATTTATAACTAAATAGAGAATATGAAATGCGTCCTTACACTACGCTTTAACCTATAAAATATAATTTTCTGCATTTCTTTCAAAGTGCATCTATAATCCAAGACAGCAATTTTACAGATTGCAATTACTTTGATAAAGTCTGTGAAAATGATTTCAGAAGGCACTTCCATTACAATAGTTGTCTAATCATTAAACACACATATTTGTATTTTTCATTTTTGATTTTGTGACGAGAAAATACCCTTACTCATTCATGTGGATTTCTGATTTAAGTAGTACAGGAAAAGTATTTACATGAATATAACACTAAAATTCCTTTAAGGACTCCTTTCGTCTTGTAATGTTTTAGTTTGACAAACTTATGTAGAAGAATTGAAAAAATTATTTTAATAATTCACTAATAGTTTTTACTATGTCATTGTCTGTTGTAGTATATTTTAAAAAAAATTTCTAGCTTGTGCACTTCATAATTTTTCATTAAGCTGTTGCCTTAGTTTTCCACAAGATTTCCGTGGGGTTCCGAAAAAGTTCTTAAAATGGTGCCTTGCATTTCTTTCTTTATCAAAAAGATTGTTGACAAAATAAAAATTCAGCGATTGTAAATGCATTAAAGGTTCTTTTCTCGATTTACCTTCATTTTGAATTATATTGTATGTAAAATTGAATGTTTACTTATTTGTTGTCTGTCTTGCAAATGACTTTAATCCTCTCGTTGCACCTTATAGCACACACATATATAAGTGGATGTATCCAAAACTGGTATATAAAGTGATAATTAATGCCTTGATATTATAATGGTCACTAAAGAAATTTAAATGGATGGAGTTCTTTTGTATGATGTTGTTTTATATTGTTGTATAAAATGTAACTTGAAAAAGGGAGATGTGGCATGATTGTCCACGAAGCAGTCGAATCAAAACTTTTACAGGTCCCATCACGGCCTTCAATAATGAACCAGAGTCCAAAACATAACGGCAGCTGTAAAAGGCCCCGATATACTTGAACGTTATACCAATATTTCCCTATTCTTATCCCCATCCTCCTATTCTTGCCGTCAGTAAAAAAATAAATTGGGAGTAGCCAGTCTGGGTAAAAATCTTCGTTGTCTTGAATATTGATTCCACAATGGAAAATGTTAAATAAGTAATATTCCATCAGCAAGCAACATAAGCCTTTTGGCAGTCTTCATTATTGGTTTGGATTTTACACAAAGCTCTATTTTTAGATTCTAAGTAAGTGTAGCATTTCTCCATAAAAATGGATTCTCAAGAACAATATCCATAGATAAATATTGGATTTTTGTGCTTTTGAGAACATTTATATTAAATTGGAGATTTTATTTTCTTAAGATAAATTTCAAAAAGAATTTCATTCTTATTCGTTCAGTGATTTTAGACTTTGGGTGTTTTTATTTCATATGAAGAGTGTATCCTGCTAAAAGATAAACTATGTAGAAATACATATAAGAATGATTTCACAATTAATATATTCTGGAATAAGCCCCTGATTATAACGTCTCATTTCAATGATAATAACGGTTATAAATGTGACAGAATTGGACATTGTCAGGATGTTTTAGTAATATGACCAATTATACCCTTCAAAGTATTGTGGTTTCCTGTCATTATAACGTTTAAGTTTACAGGAAATTGTTCTTATTATGTTCCTATTATTCTAATGTAAAACTAGAACTTATGATTTTGTTTTTTCTCTATTGTTTCAATAGAAAAAAAAAATGATTTAAGGTAAGATTTTAATAGCTAAGCTTTGAGCATGAATGTGTTATTATATGTCGCATTTTTGTTAAAAGTCTTGTTAGACCGTGTCTGTTTTTTTGTTTGTTTGTTTGTTTGTTAAAACTACAAGCCAGTCAGGACGAAAAACACTCGCGGAATAACAACCACAGCTTTGGAATATACATGTATATGCCACTCAGGTTAACATCAATTCATAAAAGTCAAAAGCTATTTTGCAATAATCTATTTTGACACACTTTACATCGATAAAACTCGCAAAATTAAAAACCAATTATTATTTTATGTATGAATACTCTTATACATATTTTTGTTTGTTTGTTTTTTACCCCAGTAACCACAAATCCTACTAGCACGCGGACGCAAAACAAAGAAAAACAAAACTATATCATATGAACTATATGGGCTTACCTTATGGCGGCATTAAAATATGTTAATCAACAAGATAAAAGATATCATATAAATTTGTTTTTTCCTATGTATCAACAATGTTGAGTTTTTACGTTAATATAGGTGATTTGTTATTACAATTTATTCATTTTATTTTTTTCAGTATGAAACTGATAGTTCTATTGATAACCATACTAGCAACAACAAAAGGACAGAATTCAGATCTTTGTCCATTCCGTTGCACATGTAAAGATAAGAATGTTACTTGTAAAAGTTTGACTAGTTTCCCAGTTGGTTTGCCTGAAAATGTCGAGGAACTTGTTTTTGATGTGTCTACCTTTAGCGATTTTAAACAGAATGCCATGAGAAACCTCATAAATCTGAAAACTTTCAGCGTGATAAATTCAAATTTCTCAACAATTCATTCGTGCTCAATATCAAATTTAAAAAGCCTCACTAAATTAGAATTTTCAAACATTAAGATTGGCCAAATTGTCAGTAATGGATTTTCTAACCTTAATGGAATTAAAGAATTTTTACTTAATAAAGTAGTTATTCAGATGATGGATAAATATGCTTTCAATGATATAAAAAATGTGGAAAAATTCGAAATGGATCATGTTGTTGTTGCTAATATGGACAATTATGCATTCCACAGTTGGTCCAATATCCGATTAATGCAGTTTAAAAATATAAGTGTGTTAACAATGAAGCCACGACCGTTTCAAGAATTCAACGACATTGATCGACTTGAAATAACCGGAGGGGTATACCCATCCTCTATGTGTGGAATGAAAGATATTATTCAAAATGAATCAGTCAAGAAAATAAAATTACAAAACAACGTTATTATATGTTCATGCAATATGGCATGGGTATTTCAGATTCAAAGAGATCCAAAACGTATTGATGTTGTCAACAATACATGCGCAAGGTCAAATATAGATGTGCTGAAAGTTAATCCTGCAACTCTTTGTAAAGAACATGAACTTCCTGAATGTATCAATACCAAACGAAGAATTCCGAACTGTCAAACATACACAATGGATAGTCCTATCATGCCTGGTGACACTGTACAATATCCAAACCTTAGAGAAATCCACGAGGGTAATCATGTTTCTATGGTTTCTATGGTTACAACAAACTGGTACCTTCTAATTTGTGCAATTGCTACACTGTGGGTGTAATGTTGATTAGTAGGAAAAGGTTTTTATTACCGTTGAATAATTATTCTTGTATATTTTTTACCGTTGAATAATTAATCTTGTATATTTCTTAAAATTATCTAAAGGAATAGCTATTAAATAATTTGATTATCTTTCTGGATATTATTTTTTTTTAAAAAACTAGAACTAAATCTAAATTCTTTTCACTGATGCGTTGACTTTTTCTCGCTTATCTAGTCTTATATTCACTCATAAGTCGGTGGATTTTCTGTTAATGGCTGAGCTGCTCACAAGAAAAAAATTCAGTAAGGATATGTCTTCCGCTGTAGTTTCTTCTTAATCTTAACGGTCTCCACAAGAACATCAACAAGGCATAAATCTCACTCCATGTGACGAGTCTCAAGACAAGACAAGACAGTCGACTAAAACTAAGTGTTAATGTTAAATGACTGGCGAAATATTCAAAAGATTAGATATGATAAGATAAGATATTTATTGATATAGAATCCAAAACGTGGACTATCATCAACAAATACAAACAATACAAAAAATGAATCCAACAATGAACATGAAATGATTAAATTTGTACGGAAATATTCCCTCTTTTCACGATTACTGACTTGGTAGCAGGCACACGTATGCAAACATGCGGTGGGTTAAAAAAGACAACAAACACGCTAGCTCATTTACTGTGCTGTTCATTTAAACTGTTTACCTAGTTTTTGTTGGCATTACATGGGTCGGTTTGGCTTTAGCCAACTCTTTTGTTATTGAATATGGGGCTCTTTCTGCTAAAAGTAAAAAACTGTGACGGTTTATAATAATAATAATAATAATAATAAAATTAATAATAATAATAATATATTGTGTTATTTGTTATCATATGTTTTAACTCTGATGTAAATACATGTATATATATTTCAAATGTGCATGCCTTATATTGGCTTTGGTTGAAATACGACAATCTTCCTTCATATTCTTATGATGTATTTTATATTCATACATAAAATATAAAAATATAATTTGAAAAATTGGTTACACCTGCAGAAAATTGATAAAATACGGTATATCACACCCAAACTGGAACTGGAACATGGAAATGGGGTAAATAAAAAAAATTTAAACACAACCCATTAGATTGGGACTTGTCAGTTTCTTGAATAAACCTAGTATACAAAAAAGTTTTCTTATAACACTATCATAAGATCTTTAAATATTGTCTACTTGGGTATCAACATAGACTCTTTGCTCAATAATTTTCTCCAAAAATATTTTAATCATCATTTTGTAAATTTTCTGTCCTACCTGCTGTCGATACTTTTTAAATATGGCACATCCACAAAACCTTGTTTTCTCCAATTGGCTATTATTGATTGTTTTCTACACTAAATTCAACCGGGCATGTTTTGATTGATGTCGTAGCATGAGAAAACAAGGTTTGTCATTAGATGTGTTCAGGAGTTGCTCACCCTTCCGAAGCACATAAACTCACCCTGGTTTTTTGTAGGGTTCGTGTTACTCCAGCTTTAGTTTTCAGTACAATGTTGTGTGTTTTATGTTTGTCGTTCGTTTCATTTTGTTTAGACTTAACGATTTCTGTCTGTCCTTTGGTATCTTCGAATTCCTTTTAACTAGCTATCAGATAGAAAGAAAGGATATGGTGTAAATAATCATCACACAAAAATCGCATATATACAAGTTAAAACAAAACAAGGGAACAGCACTTTAATAGGTGTTCTTCATCTCAATGTCACAGTGAGTAAAAACTCACACTTCACTGTTAGTACAGGGCAGTATGTAGATGTTTGTAATTTTTGTGTTCACAGACAATCATACCCAATCTCCTTTCTCTATATTCAAATGAAAGTATTCAGTCTAGTTCAAAATCCTTTTATGTCTAGAAGTATCCTTTCAGCCGACAATTAACCTTTGAACGGAATCTCTCCGTATGGCAGCTTCTTTCAAATAAATGCTTTTATGTTTGTCAAGGACTTCAGATGAAATAGGTTATAATTAAATTACATTCAGGATGATCTTATACACTTGATAAGTATGTATAATATAAGAAACGAATATACTTTTAAGTAGAGGGTGTGTTTCCACTTACAGAGTGTACTTTGATCAGTACAATGTTGAAATTTTGATTATAATAAATGTACTCAAAATTGGAGAGAAATAAATCATTGATACATGTACTATTTGTCACATTCATTTCATTCCAGGGACTTTTAGATTATCTATAACATACACCTATATCAAATGCTATAATGCAGTGCACATCCAAGAAAAGATGTGGATTGTGTGTCTCTGGCATATGTTTCAATTCTTTCTGTAAAATTTATTGTAAATTTTGCATTGTTTATTTATTTGGCCGATAGTTGTTATATTTGCACATCATCATATTATATTTTTGGGGTTTTTACAGTTTGCCATAGTGTATGGGCATGTGTCCATTATTGAAGGTCTTAGGGAAACCTGTAGAATATATTCACGGTTTGGATGGCCGTCTCGTGAAAAATCATACCATATATATAAATATAATGGAAAGATATGGGGTAAATGTCAGAGAAACTGCACCCCAACCACAAGAAAAAGAAAGTAAATTATATCTCCTTTTTCTATAGTACTCTATACCTTATTTCACATTGATAAAATACATGAAATATGTGTTGAAATATGACCTTTCATGGTACTGTTTTGCCTTTTATCAGAAATTAAATAAGAGCAATTTGCATTGACAAAATTTCAAACAATATATTTCAAAGCTAAGCTCGAAACAGCATATTAAATTATTACTCTTGAAAAACAATTCTTAAAAATTACAATGTTTATGAACTGAGGAAATAGAAAAGTTCCAATATGTTCCACTTGGAATTTGATTCCTCTTGAACCATGAAGCTTTACTTCCTATCCATAAAATATGTCATATAAATCAAGAGGAACATTCATACATTTTACCATGATTAGCTGATATGAAAATATTTTTACAAAGTCGTTGAAAAAATCAGGATTCTAAAATAATGAGATTTCCATTTAGTAAAACAATAAAAAATGTGAATTGTTAGCGCTTCACCTTTAAAACTCGTTAATTTAAACACAACCCATTGGATTGGGACTATTCAGTTTCTTGAATAAACCTATTATACATAAAGGTTATCTTTAAAACACTATTATAAGATCTTTAAATATTGTCTAATTAGGTATCAACATGGACTATCTGCTCAATAATTTGTGCCAGACATAATTTCAATCATCATTTTGTGAATTTTCGTTCATTAGCTGTTTTCTGGAGTTGCTTACCCTTCCGAAGCCAAGTCACAGTGAGGACTTCAACACGGAGTAAAAACCCGTAACTCACTGTAAGTACATTACAATCTGTAGATGTTTGTAATTTATATGTTTTGGATGGCTGTCTCACAGAAAATCGTACCAATCTCCTTTCTCTATATTTAAATGAAAATCTTCGGTCTAGTTCAAAATTCCTTTTTCTCTAGAAGTATCCTTTCAGTCGGCAATCAACCTTTCAACGGTTGACTGATTGATTGTTGTTTAACGTCCAGTGACAATATCTCATGCATATTCAGGACGGACCTTTCAACGGAATCTCTCCGTAAGGTAATTTGTTTCAGATAAATGCTGTTATGTTTGTCAAGGACATCGTTTGAAATAGGTTATAATAAAGTTATATTCAGGATGATCTTATACTCTTGATAAGTATGTACAATATAAGAAACGAATATACTTTTATATTGAGGGTGTGTTTCCACCTACAAAGTGTACGTTGATCAGTAAAATGTTGAAAAGTTGATTATAATAAATCTACTCAAAAATGGAGAGAAATAAATCAATGATATATAGTACTATTTGTCGCATTCATTTCATTCCAGCCACTTTTAAATTATCTATAGCATACACCTATATCAAATGCTATAATCCAGTGCACATCTAAGAAGATGTGGATTGTGTCTTTCTGGCATATATTCCATATTATTTCTGTTAAATTTATAGTAAATTTTGCACTGTTTATTTATTTGGCCGATAGTTGTTATATTTGAACATCATCACATTTTATTTTTTGGGTCTTTTACAGTTTGCCGAAGGGTATGGGCATGTGTCCATTAGTGAGGGCCTTAGGGCAACCTGTAGAAGATTTGCACGGCTGTCTCATGAACAATCATACCTTATATATGAAAATGAAAAGATAAATGTCAGAGAGACTGCACTTCAACCACGAGAAAAACTTTGATATTTAACTTTATATCCCCTTATATATTACTCTATACCATATTTTGTATTGATAAAATACAAGAAATACGCCCTTTATCAGAAATAAAATAAGTGCAGTTTGTATTGGCAAATTTTCAATCATTATATTTCAAAGGATATCTGGAAACAGCATATAAAACAATACTCTTGAAACACATTTTAAAAAAATTACACTGTTCATGAACTGAGGAAAAATGGGTTTCACTTGGAATTTGATTCCTCTTGAACCATCAAGCTTTACTTCCTATCGATAAAATATGTAATAAAAACCTAGAGAAACATTCATTCATTTTAGCATGTTTAGCTGATGGGATAATATATATTAACTACAAAGACGTAGAAAAAATAAGTATCCTAATGAGATTTCCATTTAGTAATACAATAAGGACAAAAATTTGCTTCACCATATAGGCATCGAAGAGGAATATTAAATCATGTAAAGGAGTCAATGATATCTGCTCCGGCCTGGAATTATTTCCCTTCTATGGTTTATTTTGACATTTGGAAATACCTTGTCCACTGTAAATATTTCAAGTTTTTGACCTACATATATATCATTAAAAATTGTCCACTCGGACCTTCAGTGCTCCCCGAAATTCTAGTGAAAACCAATATAATGATAAATATAATATATATATTTTTTAAAGTCGAGATCATTAGGAGCTTCCCTTCTTAGATAAAAAGAAAAACCCAATCCGATTTTTTAAGAGAAAATTAACTGTCCTTGGAATGAGCCTGATTAATTTTCTTCCTAATTGCAAGTCTACGTAATGTGTCTTATTGTCATTGGAATCCATTGAATGGTTTAGGTTGATTGATTGATTGTTGTTTAACGTCCAGTGGCTAATATTTCATGCATATTCATTGATTGATTGATTGATTGTTGATTAACGTCCAGTGGCAAATATTTCATCCATATTCAGGACGGAAACAAGTTAGCAAACAATAAATCAGTATGTAGACTGCAACAAAGGGACCGGTAAGGGAGGGACTTTTAGACTGCCACTGGAAAAATTGCGGGTTGGATAGGG
>JAULBM010071066.1:0-10071 GCA_032357055.1 Geukensia granosissima | reverse complement strand
TAAACCGTTAACTGTGGGATAATTCTTTCTTTTGATTAAAAATAAATACAAAGGCAGAAACGCACAAATAATTTTATTAAGCTCGAAAATCACACTCCACAAAAGCCTGATATAGAGTATAGATGAATGCCGCTGCTGGTAAAATGTTAGTCTTCAAGGGTATCATCATTACCACCACAGGGTGGATGTTGGTGCTGGTAGAATGTAGTACCCGATGGTATTACCATTACTACCACAGGGAGGACGCCGCTTCTTGTTGACGGTTAGTCCTCGAGGGTATTGAAATTACCACCACTGGGTTGATACATGTGCCACTGATGGTAAATTGTTAGTTGTCGAGGGTATTAATATTACCACCACTGGGTGGATGCCGATGCTGGTAATCCCAAAGGTATCATCATTACCACCACTGAGAGGATGTCACTACTTGTTGACGGTTAGTCCTCAAGGCTATTGGTACAGAATTGATGCCGCTATTGGTAGAATGTTAATCCCCGAAGGTATCACCATAACCACCACTGGGAGGACGTCGCTACTTGTTGACGGTTAGACTCAGGTGTACAACCATTAACACAATTGGATGGATGCCGCTGCTGAACGTTTAATTAACGAAGATATCATTATAACCACCACTGGGAAGATGCCGCCGCTGGTAAACTATTAGTCCCCGAGGGTATCACCATTACCATCAGTGGGTAAATGCTGCAGCTGTTAGACTTTATTCCCATTACTACCACTGAGTAGATGCTACTTCTGATGGACTGTCAGTCCCCTAGCGTATCATCATTACCACGCTGCTGATGAACTGTCAGTCCCGGAGGTTATCATCATTACAATCATTGGGTGGTTGCCGCTGGTGGGGGATTTTTAGAACCGAGGGTATCACCATTACCACCACTTGATGGATGTCAATGCTGGTAGAATGTTAATGGTAGGGAGTTTTATCAATACAGTAGTCACAACCTCAATGTATGTAAGCTTTTGTAAAATTCGGAGGGTTTGCTATTATGGTCTATTTGCTATTGATGAAATATATGATAGAAACGGATCCGCACGTTTAAATTCAGTAACGAGGTTATTCAAATTATGTAACCAGCATTGAATGCATTGATTCATCACCAATCGATTGACAGATAAGGTATATTCAAATCAAAGATGATCACTGATTTATTTTTATATTGAGGTTCGGTGCGACCTTGAAATTTGAATGGCAGCTTTCCATATATGTTGTATCTGTCGTACACACTATTTTGTTGTACCTTTACCTTTGTACATAAAAACCGAATATAACTAGCCTTGAATACGAATAATAGAAAAAGAACATATGAGGTAAATATCAAGAAAACCACAATCCATCTCCGTAAGAAACGAAGAAAATCAATAGATTTAGAGTCCATCCACTCCTTGCAAGGTGGATGTCAGTATCGAAGCAGTAATTGCTTTCATTTGTGGATAACTCCAGTAATCCTTGAGGATGGTTTCCTGTGCTTTCTTTTTTGTGTTTTTCTCTGGTCGTTCTGTTTTCTGACATTCCATTGTCAATCTATGAATTGTTTTGTATTCCTTTGCGGTATAGTTTACTAGAGTCATCGATTGTCTCGACATTCCCTTTGGTCGAAGTTTTTGTTCTTCTCTGTTAAATTTTACGTAGATTTTTGTTTTTTGGTTTTGATAATTATGTTTAATGTCAACTATAAATTCTTGACCAATGACTTCACATATGCTTTCGCTGTTAAGCCCTGCAGCTTTGGTCGTCTTGGTTGCAAATGAATGGGCAATAAAATGAAAAAGGTAAATTTGGAGTAAATATCTTTTTAAAAGAAACCACGCTAAATTTGAAGTAGAACTAGCAGACAACTTCCAAATTTCGAGGTCTTTATCATTCTTTAAACAGTGATTAGCTTTAAATCGCCGATCCTAAACGGTGGTAATGTGGGTAGATTTAAACTAGTTTTGCTGGATACAAATCTATTTTCTCACTGATCTGCAATTTAAGTAAAACCATAACGTGAAACCATAACGGAAAACATACAATTTACCCTTGCAGAAAAGTGACCGAAAAGGATGACTTATCATGATAAAGTAACCAAATGTATGCTGTAAAACATGTCCGCATATAATAATATGAAAAAATTAATATATCATGGCATAGTGTAAAATTTAATGAAAGTTTTCATATAACTGAGAACAAGTTTTTTCAGATTCGATAACAACAACGAATCTATATCTAATATTGATTTTTTAATACAAAAAATACGTTTCTTTAACTGTCTGACTTGGCAAGGAGCTTGGAACAAACATATGTACAACACTGTACAAAATATGAAAACAAAAACATCAAGAGAACTATATATTTATAAAGTTGATACATCTAGTAATATGAGCTGAAAATGAAATAAACAACATCGTAAATTCCATAATATTGCAATCTTTGTCATTCATTCGATTGATTCATCACTGAATACTTCGAATTCGTCCTCTGATCAGTTTTCTTTGACCTGTTGAATGATAAGAAAAGCGCAATAGAGGTCGTAATATGTTTCTTGAGAAAGTAATGTTGGATGTCTAGATTTAATTAAAAACTATTGTATATCAATAATAAAATCAACAACTACTAGCAAATAAGTATTGCGGCAGAGATTTATTGAACGTAATATATGCCTTCTAAGATAAACATTGATAAATAAGAAGTAGGACGCCAGAAATAATCCTGTAATATAAAACGAATATTTGAGGCAACGAGGAAAATAAAAATATAAAAATAGGAGATGTGGCGTGATTGTCAATGAGACAGCAACCCGCCAAATGATAGAAGAATTTAAACTTCTACAGGTCCCATTATGGCCTTCAATAATGAGTCCATACCATAACGGAAGCTGTTAAAGGCCCCGAAATACAAAATGTGAAACTATACATAAAACACGATAATCGACCTAATCTTATGCAAAAATGGTGAACATATAACAACAAATGACTAATAAAACAACGACAACCACTGATCTACAAGTTCTTCCCTAAGTCGGAACAACAATTCGAATTCCATTCGATTATGTTTCATGTGTTTATTATAGAAACCGTTATACATTATGACTAGGTGTTGAATTGTAAAAAAATGGTTCAAAAGCAATAAAGCTGGCATCCGCGTATTTCAATTAATAGTTAGAAAACATGGTTAACAAACAATTTTCCTTGCTTTACTATCTAAATTTTGCCTAATTTTCTCAGAAGAGAAATACATACATACGTTCATCAATATGACAAGTCTCGCATGTGTTATATTAAAAAGGAAGAATATGGAATATATGCCAGAAAGACACGATCCATACCAAACATACGTTTATAACAAATATTCAAAAGCCAAATTTAAGAGCGTTCAAAGCGTTTCTAATTGACCTTATCAGACACGCTGAGGAACAAATAGGAGATTAGGCAAATTTTAAGAAATTTAGCCCTAATAAACTACAATTCATGATGCAATGCACGCCGATAAGCCAGATATAAACATCTGATAAGCCAAATATAAACATCTGATAAGCCACATATAAACATCTGATAAGCCAAATATAAACATCTGATAAGCCAAAATATAAACATCTGATAAGCCAAATATAAAACATCTGATAAGCCAAATATAAACATCTGATAAGCCAAATATAAACATCTGATAAGCCAAATGAAAACATCTGATAAGCCAAAATATAAACATCTGATAAGCCAAATATAAATATCTGATAAGCCAAATGTAAACATCTGATAAGCCATAAATAAACATCTGATAAGCCAAATGTAAACATCTGATAAGCCAAATATAAACATCTGATAAGCCAAAATATAAACATCCGATAAGCCAAATATAAACATCTGATAAGCCAAAATATAAACATCTGATAAGCCAAATATAAACATCTGATAAGCCAAATATAAACATCTGAAAAGCAAAAATATAAACATCTGATAAGCCAAATTATAAACATCTGATAGCCAAAATAAAAAGATAACAATTTGGGAATACAACCGAAAATACAGGATCCGATTCAGTCTACCAAGGTTGATATTTATTTATAAATTGCACCTCGTGCAGCTCGCGGTGATAACCTGAGGATTTTTTTTCGGTTTGTACATCAATGTGTCTTGGGATGATTACTGGGCCGATATGGAAAATGTCATGTTCGTCTATTCCTTTCTAAATATAAAAGTACTAGGATGCAACTCGGAAACAGCTACCAAAAAACGCTTTAAACCGCATAAAGGAAAACGTGTTGGTACTATTTGTCGTATTTTTGTCCCTACCAACACTGATCTATACTTTATGTCAGGATTTTGTGGAGTGTGATATTCGAGCTATATTAAACTATATATTTTCCCATTGTATTGATTTTTAATAAAAAAATATTATCCCAATGTTAACGGTTAATATTTTACACTATGCAATAATGTTTAACATATTATTATATGCCCCTGAATTACTTTACGGAGATTTATCGTTGAGGGTCGGCCATCTTCGTTTTTGGCGAGAGCGCTTAGGTTTGATCTAGATAAAATAATTTAAAAATATGCGGACATTTATTTTGTTTGGACCTTCTCTCACGATTTATATAAGAAGAATAACTTTAAAATTTCCATTTAAGTGCGCCTCAAACCATTTTTGCATGTCATCTAAGCCTAGTTAAATTACTTAATTATTACACAATGTTGACAATGTGTACTCCCGGTCTCGCACTAGCGCGTGCACAATGCAACTTCCGGCAAACAAATGGCTGATTTTACAACGTAAAATCCCTGAAGAAAATTAAAATCTCGGCGCAGCTTAAAATACATCGTGATTGCTAAAAAGTTTTATTGCATGTTGCTTGTACTTTTTTCAATCTACAAAATAAGCACTATTTCATAAGAATGCGGCGGACACTTTTCCTTCATGTCCTTTTTACCCGTTTCAGCAAACTTTGACATAGAGTATTGTTTATAACGGAAACCGGTCTGAAGTTTATCTTCCTGATATCTTCCAAAATATTGTGGTTGAAATTTATCAAAGATTGTTGACACAATCAGCTGATTGGTTGATACTGCAACGGGAGACGGATCGCGTGATGCTGTCCCGTATGGGCAATACAGACTCTGCATCGGAGTTATATCATGTAAGACAGATTATCCAATGTTAATCAATGTCAAAAATGTCATATTTTTGGCATTTTAAAATATTTATAATTTGCACTTGTTTTTGCATTTTTATGTTTATTACGTTTTTAAAATTAATATTTTATCGTTTATCATTATATATAGTTTACTTAATGATGCAAGTGGAAATGAATTGTACAAAGGTTGACATCGAAGTTAATAATTCGGCATTGATATGGCTTCAAACATTCGATACACCAGTACTATATCAAATAGAATTTTTTAAATAATAGCTACTCCTAAAGATGATAAATCGGAAGGAAATGTCTTTAAAATCCTATAAATCATTTTGATTTGATGAGGTTACATTAGCCGGTTTTCTTAAGAGCTATAGTAAAAGGTGAGGAAAGAAGAAATTATTCAAAGTATTTATTAGTCCTTTTAATTAAAATCCAACCGAGATTAAATTGGTGTCCAGGAAACACGGAAACATTTTTATTATGTGGCATTTACAAAAGCTTGATTTTCCAACATAATTGGCTTGGTGACGGAAAATGTTTTCCACCATCCGTACTTAAAAAAAAACAGCATTGTTGCGACTTCATGGAAAAATGTCAATAAAGATAAAATCTTGAATCAGTTAAAGCATTATACTTGATAGAATACATAAAGCAAATACAGATTTCAAGTTATACCCCTCGGTACCCCTCAGTAAGATAACATATAATTTTGCTGTTTTTCTTTTTTTGCAATAAATAGCTGCTTTGGTAGTGGTCCTAACAGTCAACTGCTTTCTGAGCTTTCGACGATAGTAAAACGTTAAAAATGAAACTTAGTTTACTTGCTTTACAAATAACAATTCAAAATAAGAGAACTTTTAAATATTTACTCATAATCCAGCTGGATGTATTTTGATTGATATCTTAGCTTAACAAACCAGATATATCATGAATAGTGTTATAAAATTACTAGCTGTCAGAAACATAAAGTATTTTTTTTCGAGCAGGGTTGCAATTGTCTTTGTACTATTAAACGATTTAAGAGTAAGATAGAGCGACTGTGTTCCCACTTAACGATTTCTGTCTGCCCCTTGGTATCTTCGAATTCCTATTTTATATCCTATTGTCACGACACTGTTCCATGATGAGGGGGTTGAGAGCTTACAAACATGTTTAATTTCACCGCATACTGTATGTGCCTGTCCGAAGACAAGAACCTGTATTCTTATTTACTTGTTTTACATTGCGTACTGATCAATTGTCCAATTATTGTAACATCAGAACATCTTAACATTTTTTATGTTTTTTACAGCATGACTTACGAAGTAGAGGTTTTCCCATTTTGAAGTCTTTATGGCAACCTGTAAATGTTTGTAATTTATACGTTTTGGATGGTTATTTCATAAACAATTATACTATGTTTCCTTCTCTATATTGAGCCCGATTGTGAATATTCAACGAACTCCAAAACTTCAGTTTTCTATCTATTGCCCAACACAAAACACACTTGAAGTGTACTGAAACTGGTCTTATTTAACCCAGTCTGAGATTAAAAATAAAATGTGTCGATATTTTAGTTAATGTTAATAGACGCTTGCCTCTTTCACGCTTACCTTACATGATTTATGCCAAAAATGGCATAAGCCTTTGTTTTTTATATATCAATAGGTAATTTAAGCAGACAATGGGTAGTCCTTAGACGAAGATTGTCTTTCACAACGGTCAGGATTTATACGCTAGATACTCAATATACTTCAAAACCATTATTGGAGAATTAAGAAAAATAAATAGGTTTTTCGCCGTGACAAAAGCAATTTGGTGTTTAGATAAGAAAGGATAGGATAGGACCATTTGGGAAAATTGCTTTTGATTTACACAGTGTCTCTTTTTTATTGTGTAAATCAAGAGCAACTTTTCCAAAGTGTCCCATCCTATACTCTTATTTTTGGTTATTTTCTATATATACATGCAACAATTCATCATGTAAAGTGATCTTTCTTTTAATACGCTGACGTGGAAAGGTATCATCCGGTCACTGAAAGCTAAATTTTATAAAGCTTACATGACCGTGTGTTCTAGGGCGCTGAACACAGTGCAGGCGATGGCGCAAGAGATATAACAGCAGCTTCATTAGAAATAAAACTGACGGAAGGACATAAATTTACAGGTAAAATATTCCTCTATACCATTGTTAGGTTCAATGTCAGGCGATTATATTTGTTTTCATGTTAAACTTGTATCATCTGATTCATACGTAATCCGGTGGGAGATTATATTGGAGACAAAAA
The DNA here is from genome assembly GCA_032357055.1 of Geukensia granosissima. Lineage (NCBI taxonomy): Eukaryota > Metazoa > Mollusca > Bivalvia > Mytilida > Mytilidae > Geukensia > Geukensia granosissima. The sequence goes on along the minus strand of JAULBM010071066.1, from coordinate 2,669 downwards.
TTGCAGGTTCAAAGTTCTTCCCCATCATTGTAAGTTCAATTTCAGACGATTATATCTTATTTTATGATTTTCCTGTATTATCTGATGAGACATCCGGTGGGGGGATATGAGACAATGATATAAGTTAATTTGATTGGCAGTATAAAGTAGAAATAAGAAATTCTTTACAATTTCCATAAAAAACTTGGTGAATTGCACTGGTTGAATGCAAAAATGCCATCTACAGCCAACAATTTATGGACTGTGCTCTATCTCTAGAAAAGCTGACGTAGACAAAATCAACAGAACACCGAAAGCTGTATTTTGATACTGTTTTCTAGGGCGCTTGACACCCCGGGCTTGACACAGTACAGGCGATAGTGTCAGAGTTGTCAAAACAGCATGAGTTCAAATCAGGGAAGAAAAAACAAAGATCTGTACTACATAATTCATTCCTAACAATGATTGGTTTAATTTCAGACTTATATTCACTTTCATGTTAACCATGTATCATCTGACGCTTTCGAGAGCCGACGTTGGAGGTTATTTGTCGTAAATATGCAGGACACATTCGGCTGCACGTAATACAAACAGCAATCAATCGATCACGTCAACGTCAGAAAAAACACAACTATTTGTATCTCTCACGTTAGATGAAGATTGTTAAGCTGCATGAAGAAAATATTTCAAGCTTTTACACATTCCAACAAACAATTTTATGACAAAAAATCAGTAGGCCATCATAAATTTAATTTCAGTCAAACATTGACGTCAAAGTAATAAGAAAATGAGGTTTTATTTGTTTACAGCAATCAAGGAAGGCAAGCAAGATGTCCCATGAGAACTGTTCTAGTGCGAATGTGCCAAATCATGATTATTTTTCCATGACAAATACATCTAAATAAACGACATAACGCTATCATTTATCAAACATAATAAATACTTGAATCCTATAAAATATCTTTCATTTAAATATTTAATATGATTAGTTAAAAAAATCAAACATTGAGATGTGCTGATAATCGGAGTGGCTACAATGTTTGTAGCCATCGAAGAAATAAACAATTTACAAAACGTTGCCAGATTTCTTTAAATAAAAGAAGTACACATGAACCGATGAATGATCATGCAATATCACTTGTAGAGCTAGCAATCGAACTTTCTTTCGCCCTTCTCAATTTTAATTTGTATTTGGACGGTAAAAAATAATGCTCTTGTTTTTTACTAGAAAACTTGAACCAATTTAATATCTATATACAGCGTCTATGAAAAGCTGAAACAACACACACCACACCTGCACAAATGGATTTTAAGTTGAATCTACGATATGAAACTTATTTACTCATGGCTTAGTTATCATGGAAGTGATGTTTGCTTTCTAGATATTACAAATGTTTAAAAACAGTTTTTATTAAGCAAAACAAGAAATAAAACAAATTTAAAAAACAGTGGTTCAAATGTATTAACACTAGTTTTACACATTAGCGACTGTAACTTTGTTCTCCTGTGGTATGTTATCATTTTTTTTTGTTGTATTAAAATGGCCAAAATTAAAGCTTCTGTCATCAGCGGAATAGCATGAACATATGAGGCGTAACGGGATTACATTCTTTTGTAGATAATCGGCTCTTTGGCTCAATGGATTAGATCACTGACTATCACGCAGGCGATCAGTGTTCAATTCCCATTGGAAGCGGTCGCGATTTTGTAATGTCGATAACGCTATCCAACGATTGTCACCTGGAGACTAGCCGGGGTTTGTTAAGGTTAGAATCATTATGGTATGATGAGGCTTGAGGTGGGGGAAATGTGATTGGATTGTGTACACTCTATGTCAAGCTTCTCTGGCTTTGGATTTAATTAAAATCAAAAGAAAGAATTATCCCACGGTTAACGGTTCATGCTTTACACTATGCAAAAGTGTTTTACATATCAGAAGAATCACTTAAAATTCCATTAAGGTGCGCCAATTAGCATTTTTGCATGTTAATTAATCCTAGTTAAATTACATATTTATTACGCAGCGTTGACAATGTATACTCCCGGTCTCGCGCTAGCGCGTGCAAATGGTAACTTCCGGTAATCGAATGGCCAATTTTATATAATGTAAAAACCCCGTAGAGAATTAAAAACTCGGCACAGCTTAGAACACATCGCGATTGTTAAAAAGTATTATTGCAAGTTACTTGCACTTTTTTCAGTCTACAAAATTAACACTATTTTATAAGAATGCGGTAGACAGTTTTTTCTTTCACAACGTATTTAGCCATTCCAGCAATTTCTTACTTAGAGTATACGTCAAAATACATGTATTGTCTTTTGTTAAAGTGTCCTTCTTATTATATACTAGTATATTGCTGTTGGTTATTGGTTATTCGAAATATGACTTCAATCAACCCAAAAAGTGCACCAAAGTTAATATCTCGACGAAAAAAGTCACTTTCACTATGTCTGTTGTTTATTGGTTATTCGCTGTTGGTTATTGATTATTCGAAATATGACCTTCAATCAACCCAAAAAGTGCACCAAAGTTATTATCTCGACGAAAAAAGTCATTTTCACTGTGTCTGTTGGTTATTGGTTATTTGCTGTTGGTTATTGGTTATTCAAAATATGAGGTTTTATCAACCCAAAAAGTGCACCAAAATTATTAATTGATTGTTGATTGATTGTTGTTTAACGTCCAGTGG
>JAULBM010071055.1:0-10071 GCA_032357055.1 Geukensia granosissima | reverse complement strand
AAATAGGAGATGTGGCATGATTGTCCATGAGACAGCCACCCACCAAGTGACAGTAGAATTTTAACTTCTACAGGTGCATAAGATTCAGCGGCAAATATTTCAAGCATATTCATAATAAGTGATGATGAATGAATCCTGACGCTGGGTCGGATTTTTAACGTGCTAGCTCACAAAAGCAACAGCCAACAAGAAGACATTCACTTAACCCAGTAACATTATTGTGTTTCTGGGCTAACCAGTCTTTGTCCGTACTCCTAAATGCTGCGTGCATAGCGGAGAAGCAGCAAATACTAATTTCAATTGCTTGGTTTGATCCGGTCGAGAATCGATCCCACGACATTTCGCTCTCGCGGCGCGTACGCTAACTATTACATCACCGAGGGTTTCTGTCATCACTTCATCGGTTCACAAATATGAAGTTTCTTATATCTCAATCCGCTTGGCTGAAAAGGACCAAACATATTTAATCTAAAAGAGAAAATTGCTCTTGGTGGTCCTCTGGGTTGTATGTTTAACAGTACTGAGACAATTTTAGCAAAATTTTAGTGGCATTGTCTTATAATGGTCTTCTATTTAAATCCTGTTCGGATTTCTTACCAGAGCACCTGAGTCTAACCCCAGGTTTTTGGTGGGGTACATGTTGTTCATTTGTTTTTTAGTTTTGAGTGTTGTGTTTTTGTCGTTTTGGTCTTGTCCTCGTTGTTCTCTGGAGTTTGTCAGTACTTTTACATTTTCCCGTTTCCTCGAATATCCCCTTGGTATTTCTTGACACATTTTTTACCCCATTCCAATATGGTCGCTAGAGCCAAACTTACTTTAACGTCGCCTCCCATATATAAAATGCACTTTAATTGTCTTGTGTGAATGGTAATTGGTTTAATCTGTACCGAAATTGTGTCTGGCACCATTGACTGCAAAGCTGAACACAGTTTCACAGTTTCACTAAGACCCAAAGGGAAGTTCAGGTAAAAGTAATATTGTGAAATAATTAGGTCTAGTGCGTCAAAATTTAGATGATCCTTAGATGGACTTCTATTCAAAGTCATTCCGGCATTCACAACCCTCAACCTGATGACCCCGACAGCTGAACTTAATTAATTTAACAAATGATATGTGTGAAATTTTCTTTTACAGATTATCGCCAGGAACTACTCAGCCAATTGCAACCAATTCTGGTTGAACGGCTTTTGTGTAGCTTCTGTTAAATTTGTGTCTTTTTTTTTTTTTTTTTGCTTTTATAAGGATTATATATATATATAAATGATTTTCAGATTTTCTCGATACATTCGGGTAGCACGTTTCTATAAAATTCAATTTTCATGTTGGTCAACAAACCTGTTTCTTTTTTATTTTTTTGAGAAAACAAGGTTCTTTGATGATTAGATGAAAAGATCAGAGTATCTTAATTCTGCCTGCCCCTTTATATCTTCGAATTCCATTTTTTGATAGACTAACGAGTACATTTTAATGTTGACAAGATAAGTTAGTAGAATTGATTAATTTATCTAAGGTAAAAGCATGATATTTTTGGCTAATTCTGATACAATTTGATAAAGGTACAATTTACAGAAAGTACATTAGTATTATTGGCTAACGACAAAGGCGGTGTTATCTAAGGTTATTCAATTTAAAACATCAAACATTTTCAAAACAAAATAATGACGCGGTATCATTTTTTTATCATTATACGTAGATTTGATTGGAAATAAGTCAACACATGTTGATCAAAATACTTTCAAACTAATTGTTTTCTTGTACCCAGACCGATTTTGTTTTTAAAGTTTAAGGAACTGTTTTATGTAAGAATCAGCTACAAATCAAACATGCTGTTGTTTCCCATTTTGTTAGTGGTTTTTTGTTCAAGTGTCAGTGCCTTTTATAATGACACGGAATATTTACCAATTCTGGATAACAACAAAGCTGTGCTTACCGCTGATATCGACGTTTCAAATTTTAATAGAAAAATGCAAAGATATATTACCGTTAAGATACCAGAACAGATAGAAGGTAAATTAATTTCAATTACTAAAGTTAAATTAAATGTAAAATGCATGTTATTTATTTAGCTTATTTTTTGTTTTGCAACATATATTCTAATTTTAATGTTGCAAACACACAGTTTTCAACTTGTCGTTAACAAGACATATCACAACTAATTTGAGTAACATGATACGACCCCAAGGTCTGACATATGCATGTTTCTAATTATCTTGTAAAGCGAAGGGAAAAAATATTGCTATCGTACTAAGCCAAAGGATTGGCTTAAAAAAGACATGGGACTGGAAATTGTTTTTTTTTCAGCTGTAAAAAGGGGATGTCATATTTGTCTTGGTCAAACGTCGACGGAAACCATATCTTTAGAAAAAACGAACGAATGAAGTGTGTTCAGCTTTTTACATATTATAAAAAATGTCAGAATAGAATTCAACAATTTGAAAATTGTTCTCTCCGCACTGAACTTCTTATAAACAAGGTATACATGAAATGTTTAGCATCAAATCAAGGATACTGTTTACAGTCATTTATTATCCCTAACACATTGTTTAATAAGTTAACTTTGACAAATGAACTTGTGAGTTTCAGGATAAATCATTTAAAAATTTAACAGCGATGAAAAATTTTAGATGGTATGTTTCATACTAATAAATTATTTCTATTACATGTTTATAGACGGTACATTACGATTTAAAGAGGAGTCAATAGGAGCTACCATGTTTAGGATAAAAATACATGTGACACTTATTTTCTATCACCCTCTTACAGTTGCGTAAAATAATTGCACAGTAATTAACCAGTAGCAATCTGACAGCCCCTAATTTATTAACTGACAAATCTTCGCAAAGAACATAAAAGAACCATCATTTCTGATTTATCATCATCCTTACCAAGATTTAAAATTTTTTATATAAATTATCTGGAACAAAGTTTGACGTGCCACTTTTCGCTAAAATTGTTGAAAAATACTCAGAAAAATGGTAAATCTTTCATTGTTTTTGGGATAATTGTTTTAATTGTGCATTTTTGTAAAAGATTTTTGTTAAAAAAAAACATAGAGCGCACCAGGAACTTTAAAATTTCTAAAATTTGTCTATAATGTCAAAGTATATAACATTTTTAAGAAGGTTGTCCAAAACGTTTGATCTACGTTTCCTGGACACAAAATATCCTAAAATATGGGTTTCAGTGTGAATAACACCAGAGCGTACAAATTACATGACTGTATAACACAATTGTTAAGGACAAACGAATAGTTTTCATTAAATAATCATATTTGAATGTTATCAAATCAAACGTAGGATCTGGCCGAATTATGGCTATACCACATGTAGTCCGTTTCATGTTTTTATATTTCTAAATTTCAATTCATTTTCTATGCTTTCATTTATAGCACAAAATGTTAAGTACAGGTCGGAATAACAAAAATAGCACTGTCCATTGTTTAAGACCTAGTGTAACCTGCAGATGTTTGTAATTTATACTTTTAAGTTGCTTTATAATATTATACCACTTAATATATTTCTCTACGGATGAATAAGTAACAAAAATTGAAAAAAACTGCATTTGCTAAAATTCTAAAACAATGAAAATACGAAAATGCCTCGGAAAGTAAGGCACTTATAGTAGTTGTCCCTGTCGTCGGATATGCCTTCCAATTTCGGTTTGTTTGGATTTAAGTGCTTCTTTTGCCGTATTTAAGTCTTTGACCTCGTATGTTTCGGTTCTAATGCTACTGTTGAGAGGTTTCTCCTTGAAATATACATAAAGCATGACCAAATTTTCCATATTTATAATCAGATTTGTTTTTAAAGCAAGAAAATTTATAGCGGAGAGAGCAGATAATTACTATTTTAATACATGTAAAATGGTGTTTTCTTCAATTAGCAAAAAATCAAGATTTAATATGGTGATAATTATAGACAAGAAAATTATAAAATAAAAAAAAACAACATTTATTATTGTTTTTGCATTGGTGGTTAGAGCTATTTTAAACCATGAATTATGTTTCCAAAGCAACAACGAGAAATTTTAAAATTAATTTATTCTTCTAATGGGAATTCGACTACATTTGGCAACATTTCTCAGGGGTACCTAGTCGAAATGAATGCTTTCTTTATAGCAATCTAGTAAGTTAACTAGCGCAGCCGAATAAATCTCGGTTTGCTTGTTCCTTAGAGTTCTATGTTGGTACAAGTGCACAGTTACTTCAAGATTTGTAAAACAATCCTATTATTATAGTGTGATCAAATGATTGTTTCTGTATTTGTATTTTGTAAGGATTCGATGTCAGCTGTATTGAGCCTAGGTCCGTTGGACGGAGGGCAAATACAGAAATAGCCAGTTCATAACACTTAGCTCATGTTATTGAAACGACAAATCTATAAGAATTTCCTACATTTAGCTGATTTATCACGGATTTTTTTTCAATTTCACATGGAAAACGAAATATAGTGTCAAATTCCATGTGATATATAATGAACAATACAACGATTGTGTTTATACAGTTTGTCTTGTTAAAAGGTAGAGTTTGTGAATTAATTTAAATTGATGTTCCACAACCGTTTTTTGCACAATACACAATTTCAATTTTTATTTATTTGTTTTTGTCGTGTCAAAAATATTAACTCCTCCTGCCTAGAACATGCGTTTTTGCATCGGAATCGTTGGGACTGGGCGCACAGTGTTAGAGCACTTAACGTAACGTCACTTTACTCTATAGTAACAAAGCGTGAAATGGAGTTTTAAGATTTTGTTTAGAATCACCGAATATTTCATGATTTTTTAGTGTGCATTTATGTAATATTTTTGTGCGTTTGTAGTTTTTTGCATTACTTTTACATTTCACTGATAAACTGAAAAAAAATAATTTTGTAATATTAGAAGTTTGTGAAATTAAAAATCTCACATGAACTTACAAATTTAACCGTTAACAGTAAACTCAGAAATAATTTTAATAACGGATAAATTTGTATACCTGAGTCCGGTGTAGATTTGGTTGAATATAATAATAGTATATAATATATATATAAATAGTAATTAAAGACAAAAATTATTTGATTCATTGGAGAGACGTTATTTGTGTTTTTCGTTAGGATAAACGTCGGAAATTGTCAAAAAACGACAGGTGGGACAAAATGCCTAGACACGAAAAATTTTGAATGATTTAAAACATGAGAATCGTGAGATTATAATTTTTTTTATACTTTTTCTTCAGAAAATGCACACTGGAGAAAATTTCATTTGACACATAATGTAAACTAATTTACGGCATGTATTCGATTGATTATCTCATGATTTCCTAAAACATTAAATTTTGACATATGGGAAAAAACCGCTAGACAAACAATTAGGCGTTTTACTTTTGTTCAAATGAAAAAAAATCACTCTATTTTATTATAATATAAAATAAAAAGAAAAATGCATTTTAATATTTATTTTGTTTTTGCTTTATATTGATGTAGATAGTTATACTATTTACCAAAATTTTGTCATGACTAACCTGTTTGAATCTTTACATATTCGTCAGATTCCTCACGTTATTAATTTTTGTCGATGACGTCACACACAAGCCAAATTATAAATGATATGTAGATAAAATACCTTGCAGCTGATTTGCAAAAAACTGGACGAAAATGATTTGTTTAAAAAAAGTTTTCACATTTCTTGCACTTGATTTGTTTCAATTTACAATGCAAATGAAGCGTTCAACGTTGAATGTTTTGACTCCTCAATATTTATTTTCGGTATTTTTATTTAATGAATAAAGAACTTGTATTTCAATCAATCTTACATGTGTTTTGCGTATTTGTTGTTTTTCTTCTCAACATGAGACCTGCAAAAACACGCGAAAACACGATAACCCGCAATATCGTTTGCTACGTCTGGGGTTTCTTTGTACCATTTTAAAAAATTTCACTATCGTTGTTATATTTATAACCATTTGTTTTTGCGAACAGTAACTGAAACCAGTTATAATATTTCCGGTAATTACTAGTTCCTCATTTATACATTTTACAGGACATTTTGAGAAATATATAAGCAGTTTCAGATTTAAAGGCCTAGTAAAAAATGAATCGATGGAAGAAATACAGGACCTTGCAAACGAAATCATCAAAGGTAAATATATATTGAATAAAGTTGAAAATTGCGTTAAGACAAAGTAACAATGGTGCTTTGTGCAATTAAGTTCACGGAAATCCTTTTTTATGTTGATAACAAGGAAAACGTTTTTATATATATGAATAAATTTGTATAACTATTGTAGAAGAATAAACACTTGATTTCTACGGTATAGTAAACTTTAAACAACAAAATATTTCAGAAACAGTAATGAATGTAGTGGGAATCGTTGCTTTTGTAGCCGGCATTTCAAAAAACCCAAAATATTCTTGTCATTCATTGATTTGACATCACCACCTGTAGAATTTTTAATTTCATCAATTTTTGCTCTAACCTTTTCCACTGGAACGGCTTTTAAAAGATAAAAAGTCTGAAATAATCGCCAGTTAAGTTGTTTGTTTCAGATTCAAGTTGCGTCATTCGCCATCTCGCCACTATTTTACATTTTGTGTAACCAATGAACTATTCAGACCAGCTTTTAGTTAATCAGTTCCCTCGTGATTACTGTATAAAAGTTTATGTCGCATCCTGGTTGTTTGAGTTATTAAAATAAGAATACAGGATGTTGTGGAAGTTCCTGAATGTAAATTGTTACGCTAGATAAATCAATTCCTGTCAATCAAGAATACAAGTCAGTCAATAAGTTTAACTATTTTATCGCAACATGAAAAAACTTGTTTCAAATTTGCATCATTTCTGAAATAAAGCCTGAATTGATTCAAAAGGAAACGTGTTACATGCAATGCAACATATGTATGGAGACGAAAAACTTATGGTAGGTAAAGTTTTTCTGCGTTTACAGGATGATTGATTGACTGATTTAACGGTTCTTAACGTCTACTGGGAAACATTTCATGTATATTCAGGACGGAAGCATATCAATGAATGCTGAATGAACCCTGCACTGTACTAGACCGACCCGCTGAGCCGGATTTTTAACATTCTCGCGCAAAAAGAAACAGTCCACAGGCAGACATGACAATTTTCCCAGACACATCATTCTGACTTAATAAAATATGGACAGAAAAAATTGCGCGGTCTGTTCTTCAGTGGCGTTACAAGTTGTGTCTTTCTATTATTATATAATATCGTTCAGAATGCTCGAAAAATGATTGACGCAGAATTACTCAACATTTTATTTAGATTAAAAGTTTGCTTTACACATTAGGCTCTATGCAGTATTTTTATAATGAAAAATACAAGAAAAAAATGGCAAAAAATATTTTTCCCTTTTCTGTTGTCATATTTATTTACATCTGTTTTTTATTTAGATACTTTTAACAGTTTTATTAAAAGCAAAGAGTTCATCAACCATCTTCAAGAATTTGCAAAAGGGTTTTTGAAAGGTAATGTGAATTTCATATCAAACATCCAAACCATATTCAAAGAAGTAACTTAAGTGTTAGAGTAAAAATTTAAAAAAAGTGTATAGAAATACAGTTAGTAAGTCTTCTCCTGTTTTGACTGTTTGACTTGCTGTCTGCTAGTTCCAAACTTATAAGAAACCGATCAGGAATCATCGTATTTAATCACACAAATAAGATATATTTTCTTAACTTTTATTTTTCTGTTAACAAAACTAACATATAAAATCGGATGAAACAGTATCAGTTAATTTGTATAAAAATTAAATATATGGCGTATTTGTGAAGAACATCGATCAACCAGGCAACCGAACAGGAAACCAAGCTTTCTTTTATTACGATAAAAACACGTCCAATTTGTTTTTAAATATCATTAGAAGACAAAGAGAATATGGGATTGTGCAAATTCCAAATGTAAAAATGTAGACAGGAAGAAAAAAATGTTATACCAAATATAAACTGTTTAGTTCATTATTATGCTTTTAACAAGAAAGTCACGTTAATACCAATATAAGCCATATTTAAAGCTGTGACGATATCCTTTACGGATAAAAGAGGAATTTTAGAATTTTATTTCCATGCGGATTTAGTTTAAATGCCCGAGTTTTATTTACCACGTTTCCGTAGAAAGTCGAATGTGATATCACGTTTCGCAATAAACGATTGCAAGTACATCCATATTTTGATACCAAATCTTTATATTTATGAAAGAATTTAATAAATGTTTTAATCAATTTGTGGTACAGAAATTCTTGCCTCAATTATTGGACAATTATACACAGCGAAGCTGGGAAATATTAAAAACATATGAAGGAGCCAAAGGACAGTTCACGTAAAGGAAGGGAAATTAACAATTGAGAATTGAGAATGATAAAACGTCCCTCTTATAGTAAGTTTTGGTGGTAAATTTACCTTGAGAAATATACACATCTTAGTCCAGAAATGGGCATTTGAGGCAATTGTCATTGGTTTTATTCAAGGTTAATTACGTTAAATAAATGTCAGTAGTGCATTTGTAAAAATCTGAGTTATTAACCAAAAAATATTTTAAGAAAAGCGTAGGTATTGTTCACTTTGAAGTTTAAAAAATGGTTTGTTTTATGAATGTAAAAGTAAATATCATCTCTAGTAGAGTTGTGCGTATTAAGTTTTTATCGTAAAAATTCCTCACCAAATAATTGTTTTGACCCTTTCCAATTACCAATTTTATAGCCAAGGAATTGAAATTAAAATTGGGAGAAGAAAAATGACAATAATACACTTTTTTAAAAAGGGAACTACATTCTCCACCTATGGCTTAATTCTCGAGATAATAACTAACTGCATAAGAATGCTTTATGAAGGAGAGAACTTGTCTTGGTTGGTAGAAAATCGGGAAGTTGTGACATTGGAAATGGAAGACTGCCATGTTTGACTGTGTATTTTTTTTAAATTGGTCGAGAACACTGCACAAAAGAAATGTTTCTTATATTTGCCTATACTCATAATATTAAAATTTAGAAAGTTCCGATTTTAACACTAAGATATATTCGAACCATCGTCTTAATTTTTTTAATATTTTTTAGAAGAATTATAATTATATATATAATATCAATAAATATTTTGAAAAAAAATGTCGAATTCTATTGTTGTTTTTGGATTATATTTAAATTGTAATTGTCTTTAATTATCATGCTCAGATTTCCCCGCAGATAAATATTAAGTGTTTAAGGGATATTTGACCTTTCACGATCCCTCTCCATATATGGCGGTAAATCTGACTTTGGAAGTATAAGCGTACGAGTGACCATTTATACCTTATATACTTTACAAGCAGAGATATATACTCCCTTCTTACTGTATACTGAGTTTCAGTATAACGTGTATTTGCGTGCAATTTCAAACGAATTCCGACGTCGTTGCCATTTGATACATGCAATTATATAATGAACTACTTGAAGAAATACAATAGTATAAGAACAGTGGATCTGTACCATGGCTTTTCGTTGTCTGTAGTTACGCCATCAAACAAAACAAGAAACAAATATATTTCACCAAATATACCCCTATTTTCTATGTTAAGCCATTCCGAAGTTTAATGTGTAAACATTCTTAAAATAAATTCCTGAATATTTCAACTAAATTTTGTATTTTTCAAATTTGTCTAGCCATTATGTTTTAAGTTTAACTTGACCAAATTCATATATAGTCTGAGTTGTGTTGGTAAGCTGTACATTGTTTGAGAATATCGGCAGACATTTAAAAACTTGTAATGAAATACCGTTGTCCAAAGGAAAACCTCCTTCTAAACAAAGCATTTCGATTTCCAGAATATCTGTTCATGTAGGCCAGGTATTCAAAGGGCTACAACTTCTTCCCACATGATCCGAAATGAACATACTTAGATACAAATAATTCCTCATAAATTTATCTTTCAGTAAAAGTTAAAATGAAACCAATCGATCAGATTATTTCAATTAAGGGGGTACCAAACACCTAAGGGAAAAACTCTGTAAGATCATCTAAACGTTTAATATCACATATCACAGCTCATTCGTCACTCAAGAGCTTGTGATATGTATAGCGACTTCATAGATAGGACCCGTCTCCT
>JAULBM010071044.1:0-10072 GCA_032357055.1 Geukensia granosissima | reverse complement strand
GAAAATTCATAGATATATGACCATTTCTAAAAGCGAGTGAATGTTTTCAAATTTGGCGGAAAAATAATTTCCCTATATCCCCCCCAGAAGAAATACAATAAGGGCTTTCCGTTGGAAGGAAAGCCCTTAATAATAATAATAACCAAAATGTCAAACACAATATTGTTTAAGTGTGGATGCCATAAATAGAAAATATTTATACAGCATAATTTATATTTTAACAGTGACCGATAATTTTAATTTATTACCTTGTATGAAATTATGCATTTACATACATATACATATTTTATTGCCCATCTATGACTGTTTCAAGATTTCGAAACCAATTTGTCACTCCCAATCAATGTCTACAGCATTGGTGCATATATATTTTTTATGTATATTATCCTTGTATAGGAACATGTTCTTAAAAAGGGTTATATGACTGTATATTATACATATACATTGTATATTAATACATTGAAACACAAACACCAAATATTTATTCGCATATACTAATACCCACAAAACTATATGGACATATTAAACTATATTAATTGTCACTCATCAATACATGGTTCAAATATTCAAATGGGATTAAAAAATTGAAAGGCTACAGCAAACAGGGACCTCGGGTATGTGCTGCAGCCCTTCAACTTAAAAACTCCATTTTGAATTATGTGAACTATTCATGTAGCAAAGAAACTTCTATTCACCATACATAGATGTAGCTCAATGCAGCTTATAACAGTTTGATTTTAACCTTTAATTAGTATAAAAATCTGTTTTTATGTTTATACAAAATGGTCAGACAGTCTGTACATACCAGTAAGGGTACAATGTACTTAAGTGGGGGGGGGGGGGAGGGTACAGGTGGAGGTGGTGGCAACAGTCTGATAGCTCATCAAATTATATCTGAAGGATAACATCATTATAATAAAGATTTCCAAATGGTTTATTGGCCATTATATTTTATATGGCATTTTGTGAGGACCTCCTTTTTATTTGTTGTTTAGATGTAAAATCCCGTTCGTCAAAGTTGTCATTGCTGTGTTACCTGTGAGTATATGTATACTTATGTATACACGTTCTCATACAAAAATACCCCATTTTGTCGCCTTTTTAAATAAATTTCGTCGAAAAACTTAAATGTTTATTTTAATATCAAATACCGGAAGTTTAATGGCGATACTAAAAAACACAAAACGGTTAGAGATCGAAACAATTCCGGATGAAGAGCTATCCGACAGTGGCTATCGTAAATTTAATACAGATTTAAAAATCGTATATTTTCAAAGAGAAAAATTAACATTGTGTATATATAAAAAAGGTTAATCTTATGAATTGTTACATATTGATTTTTTCTTTATTAAATTATATCTAATTTTAAAAACCTAGTTTCTTGTTCACATTGTCAAAAATTCCGAATCTGTATCATTCACCCTCGTTTTCTGTAGCGTAGACGTGACCATTGAAGTACCAAGCGCTTGAGATGTTTTCATAGTGATTCAATCGGTACAAATGTTCTTGATTCTTTTTCGTGATGTCATCACCAATTTTTATGTCCATTTTCTATTGAAGTTCTCTGCGTTTTTTTCAATACGGCAATCTTCGCTTCCATTCTTAGAAATTTAACAATGATTGGTCTCGGAAAACCTGGATTACCAGGAATGCGATGTATAGCTACGATTTCCGATGGGTCAAGTTCAAGGTTAACCTTTTTCTTCAGCATAGCTAAAAAATCTATTGTTAATTTTTCTCCTTTTTTTCTTCAAACCTCAGGATCTTTATAGTTTTTTCCTTGAGTATTGTTCATTCTAGTTTGACATTTCCACACTCTCTGTAGCCATGCGATCTGGCCTCTTCATTTCTTCTTTCATGTGTCTAATTTCAGAATGAAGTACATAATTAATAGGAAGTATTTCATGTACAATCTTCCAAGACACATCCGAAACATAATGCTCAGTGGAATCTCTATAGATCTCTTTAAAAATCAATTGAAAAGGAACAAAAGGAAAAATACGACAAACACGATGTTCCAACTTCACTCCCTTTACTAAAGTAGAATATAAAACCTTTGTTGATAAATTACCAAAACTAAACTCAAGATTTGGATCTAAATTTAAAAATCTATCCAACAAATTTAAACAATCTCTGTAAAATGTAGGAACAACTTCACTATGTGGAAAACTATTAGAAGCTAATTCTGGATTCATATTTCGTAATTTGAAACCGCACGGATATATTGCAAAACAAACCTATCTTGCATCATATCCCATATCTATTTTTGCATGTGTGATATTAAGAGTGATTCTAACTTAGTTTTAATACAAACCACCCTCTGTGCGTCATTATATAGTACTTTCCGTTCCAAAGGTTCAGAGGTACTTTTCCAAATGAAAGTCATGATCGACTTAAAATAACATGAATATAATGTGAATTAATTGGCAAAACACTTCCAACATACCACAGTTTTGATAAATAACTTACATTTATAATAATAGATTTACCTCTCAAAGACAATCTTCTAGAAGAAACGAAATTCAGAGTATTTGAAATCTTTGTAAATCAGGGATGCCATACGTCATTAAAAGTCAAAAGTTTACCATGTCTAATACCTAAAAGTTTATTTCATCAACCCAAGAAATTCCGAAAGGATGGTCACTTCGAGACTTACACTTACCAATAAACATACCTTTAGTTTTTGTCATATTCAATTTCGACCCAGACGCTAGATCAAAATTCTGACACCAATATAAAATTCTCCCAATAGAATATTCATTAACACAAATACCATTAGAGTCATCCGCATACAAAGAAATTTTGCTAAATCTGAAAAACCAGGAAGTTTTATACCAGATATAGTACGATCTGCCCTAACTTTACATACAAAAGGTTCTAAAACTAAAACATATAATAAAGGAGATAGACTACAACCTTGTCTCACACCTCTAGTAACTGGAAATGGGTCTGAAACAAATCTGTTAACAATAACAGATGACAGAATTTTAGAGTATAAAGCCAAAACCTACTTGATCAAAGAATCACAAAAGCCATAAGCTTTTAAACACATAAACATAAATTCGTATTCCACTCTATCAAAAGCATTTTCATTATCTAAACTAATTTAAGCACATTCTCAATCCTTCTGTTCACAATATCATTCTATGTTTCTAAGTAAAAAATTGTTATCTAAAATAGAGCGACCTGGATCTGAACATGTCTGATTCTTATGAATCAATTTCCAATAACTTGACCAATACGGTTAGTTGTAACATTTGAGATGATTTTAGTGTCAACACAAAGCAAAGAAATAGGACGCCAGTTTTTCTTTTTTTCCGACTGACCGGTATCTATACATAGCAAAGTAATATAAGACAACCTTTAAGATTTCGGTAACTGAAAATCATGCACCAAATTCAAAACAAGAACTACGATTGGTTGATTGATTGATTGATTGTTGATTAGCGTCCAGTGGCAAATATATCATGCATATTCAGGACGGAAACAAGTTAGCAAACAAATAATCAGTATGTAGACTGTAACAAAGGGACCGGTAAGGGAGGGACTTTTAGACTGCCACTGGAAAATTGCGGGTTGGATAGGGGCGGAAAATTTAGCCTTGTAACTGGCCGCCTACGTATCACTCAAAAAGAACTAGAAAATATTCATTCCCGCTCAGGGAGCATATATTGCTATTCTGCGTAAATCCGTACGTACGAGAGTAATGTCGAGGAAATGGTTGTCTCATAAATTACTACAACAAGGATCAAGTTTGAAATCGTCCTTTAAATTTCATTGTCGCCATTCAATCAAGGTTGAAATCTTCCCTCCTTAAATTCAATGTCGCCATCATGAATTTGTTGATCCATATGGTATCAGTGTATCTCAACTTATTATGGACCTGTTAGCGGTAATTCAACGATAAATTACTACAACAAGAATACATCCAATCAAGGTTGAAATCTTCCCTCCTTAAATTCAATGTCGCCATTATGAATTTGTTGATCCATATAGTATCAGTGTATCTCAAATAATTATTGACCTTTGACAGGTATTCAACAATAAGTTGGCCTCTCCTCGAGTAAAGGTTAACCCGGATTAGAGTTTTTTCCAAAATGCACAACGGGTGTTGAGCGCAGGACAAGGAATGCTTATGCTTCCGGAAAATTTGATCCCACTCCTGTTTTGTAAAGGATATCAACTCTTTGTGCTTTTTGTTTTCGTCTATCATTATTTTGTTTCAAATTGTCTCCTCTCTGTGGATTGCGCACTTTTGATCTCTTGCATGGGTATTCTACACTGGACTAAGCAACCACTAGACTTTTGTCATTGATCACATTAGTCTCAGGCTATATGGAATACGGAACTGATCTTGCACTTAAACAGTAGACTGTGCCAAATATTTTGAAATTTTGATAATGCCTCAAGGGCTGGGATACACATATAGCCTGAAGATACAATATTCATATGTCTCGCAACTCATCTTAAATTATATGGAATATTTGGCTGAGTATTCGCATTTAAGAATTGCACTGCTAAAAAATTCGGTTTCTGATAATGCCTCAAGGGTCCTTGATACACAGATATCCTAAGGGTACATTATATATATGTCACACAACTCTTCTGAGATTGTATATGGAATACAACCTCAGAAAAGTTGTGATTTTTAGCGTTGTAATTGGACTTAATGAGGTTCGGGTGTCTTCCGCCATCTTGGATCGTAAACTTGTGGTATTAACGTTTTCTTTTATTGCAAATATTTAATTTAAAAAAGAAAATACTTGTACGAAATCAAAACTAAATAAAATATTGTAATCTTTATCTTATGACGTATTCATTTTTTACGCAATTACAGAAGATTAAGAGCTTTTAAAATATTTAAGGAATTCAACGTTGCCAGGGGAGGTAACTCTAATGACTTTATTTTATAAAGAATTGCACTATAGAATTATAGATTTATTATAAATGTAGCAAGAAAACAAGACCAGAGATCCTAGTTTGTCCTATTAATTCCTGATAATATATGACAAAAGCTACCTTTTTCTATTTTATCTTAGAATTCTATCGTTTTATACACTCTATATCGAGACAAAAATGTAGTTTTTCCCTATATAATCAACAGAAATTGGAGGATTTTGCACAAACAGTTGCTTGAAAACGAGTTCGGTGACATAGTCTTTTGATTGTAATTTTTTGAACAGCACAATATAGGTTATCTTTTGATAAAGTATTAAAAAACTCTATCGATTTTTATTTAGACACCCGAACCTATAATGCCTGAAAGCCCTATGATACACAAATAGCCTATGTTATATTATTCATATGTCAAGCAACACCTCTCAAGTTATATGGAATATGAAACTGATATTTTGCTGAATTATTGCACTTAAATTTGACTGAGCCAAATGTTTCGGAACTTTTGATAATGCTTTAAGGGGCCTGGGGTACACAGATTGCTGAAGGTTACATTATTGATATGTCATGCAACTCCTCTCAAGTTACATGAAATGGGTAACTGAAATTTAGCTGAATAATTACACTTAAGAAGTAGACCGTGCCAAAGGTTTCAGATTTTAGATACTATGGCTCTGGAGGCTGAATACACAAGTAGCCTTACATTATATTATCATTTTTGTCAAGTAAATTATCTCTAGTTCTTTGGAATACGGAACTAAAACTTGGCTCAGTAATTGCGCCAAAGGTTTCGCAATTTTGATAATGCCTCAAGAGCCTGGGATACACAGGTAGCTTAAGGGTACATTTGTCTTATTATTATCATCAGTCTCAGGTTAGATTCCCATAAACAATATATATTATCGTATCGGTTTTCAAAAGTCATCTACCCCTACCCCAGATATTGTCACACCCTCATTTTGAAAATTATATATTCTTAGTCAGCATAAAAAGACAAGTTTCATGGGCATACCTGGCTTACACTATTCATTTTGAAAATTACAAGTAAAAAAAAATATCCGTAGTCGACATGAAGACAAGTTCTATAGGCATCTCTTGGAATTCTGCCTGACTGCTTCATTTTGAATATTTCAATTTTTCCCAAAATCAGTTCAGATTCCCACCCCTAGAACATAGGCATGAACAGACAACTTCCATGGAAAAACTTTTTACACCTTTTGTTTAGAGCACTGAACCCAAATAAAATGAGGAAAGCTGACTATGTATCGTGTAAACAAATGCTGAATAATTATTGTGAACTTCACAAGACAGGTGTTTCAAAGAGTATCCTCTTATCAGCAACATTAAAACCAATACACATAAAGACAGAGATCCAAACACAGTGAAACATCAAGACACCAAATAGATTCAAATAGGAAGCTACATCTAATAGGGACGACATCAACCTTGTCAATACAAAAAAGGCTCCTAATTTCAGAGGAATTTCTATATGTAATATGTACATCTAAAAGGGGTTAGCTCTTATCTGTAGCATTAGAACATAAACATATAGGAAGTCAGAGATCCAAACAAATCGAAACGGTGAGCCGCTGGTAGGGACAACTATTATTAAGTTCAATGCGTTTCTAAGAATTCCGTATTTTCAGTGCTTTTGAACAAAGAGAAAACGTCTGTAAAACTAAGTAAATTTCATGTCAGACAAGTCTGGCAACTGGACTGGTAAATACCACTGGTCCACTAGCAAAGGTATCGACCCAGTGGTTTCACAATTCAAGTTTACCAATTTAGATTAAATATGGTGAAATTTAATATGCTATATGTAAATTGCAGGAAGTAACCTCTCATCAGTAGCATTAGACCAAAACAGGATCCAAACATACAAAAAGAATTACTCAAAAATCAAAACAGAAACCAGATTAGACAGTATTGACAACTACGAAGTGCAATACGTTTCGAAGTTTTTCCGCATTTTCAGTGCTTCAGAAATAAAACATATTCCACAAATTTCTGTAAACATTGTTTGATAAATTTCATGTTAGTCAAGTCTGACAACTAGGTCCAGTGTAGAATACCCATGTGAGAGATTAAAAGTGCAAAGTCAAAAGCCACAAAACAGATTTGAAACATAAAAAATTAAACGAAATCTAAAAACAAAGTCTTGGATTCCACGAATTCTTTACAAAACAGAGTGGGCGAAAATCTTTGGGGATCTTTGCACCACCAGCATAGGTATCCACCAAGTGGTTTCAAAATTCAGGTTTACCAACGTTGAATAAATATAATGCATTTTAATATGCTATATAACCTATTATCAGTAGCATTATAACCAAAACTTAGGAAATCTGACATCCAAACGTAGTAAAAGATGTTCTCAAATCCAAACAAATCGGAACAGGAAGCCAGCTTCGTAGGTAAAGTTCAACAGCTAATCGCAATATATTTCGAATCCTTTCCCTATTTTCAGTGCTTTCGGAATTCCAACAAATTCAGCAAATTTCTGAAAACGTTTTATTTATTTCATGCCAGAAAAGTCTGACAACTGGGATGGTGAATACCCTCGGGGACCTCTGGTCCACCAGCAGCCACCAGCAGAGGTACCGACCCAGTGGTTTCAAAATTCAAGTTAACTAAAAGATGAGGAAGCTTTCTGCGAATCTACATGGGATATGTCACCACTTTATCACAAAGTTTAAAACCAGACCCCAAATAAGTAAGAATTACGAGAATTAGTCACAGACGAACGCATTGATCTTATTTTCGAATGACAAGACCCAGCCGAACGTTCAACAATGATCGAATCACTCTCATAAAACACTATTAATAATTCATACGCAACAGAACCCTTTCACTACACTCCTCATAACCTTATATTTATCAATGAGTCACAGTTAAAAATATAAACAGTGATCAAGCTTTGTTCTCGAATGAAAACGATAACTTCAAAAGATACACTTACTAGACTTGTGAGGAGATAATAAATTAAATTAGTTTTCTTCATGACAGTATTTTACATCAGGTTTGGCAATAAAAATAATCAACAGGTTGTAGGAATAACTATGCTATAATAATAACCGAAGTCGTAGTTTCCCATTGGGCTCAATGTTTAACTTTATGGGGTCGTGGTAGCTAAACTGAACTAGTTTCTTCGACCTCATGTCCATGGGAATAAAACGGAAATGTGAACAAAGATGGCTGCGCTCAAGTTAAGAATGTCTAAATTGTCAGAAGGGCAAAGTCAACGAGCATAATACAACTAAAAAAGTCCTATAAGGTAAAAAAGAACTTTATATTCTAAACCATTCAAATTCAAAAATACAAAGCAACATACGCTATTTGAAATACATTAAAGACCAGGTAATTGAAGTTTAAATTATTCCGATGTCATCTGTGAACTGTGTATTCAAGTTTTTGGAGATCGGACGATGTTAAACTTCAAACTTTTTAGAAATTCTTGTTAAAACAAGTTAAGTTCTTGGACGATTTAGTGTTTGATGAGAAAAAGTGCATGGTAAGCAACTGTCTACCCAAACATTGTTAGATTTGATTGAATGGTTGGTATCAATTAGCTACAGCATGTCCCATTGCAGCAGGAAGCAGTATCTTAAATGTCATATAATATATACCTCACTGAGCAATTACCAGTATTTGACAAAGATGTTAATGACAAAATCAAAAGTCATACAAATAGTGGTTCGTATCTAACAAAAAACCGTATCATTAGGGCTGTAGGTGATGGAATTGGACGCGGTTCCTACCAATCGTGATCTGGAAGGCTTTTTAAGGACTGTGAATGAGTCCGGGGATTCGAGACGGTTAAAAAAACAGAAATAAAGCAGTAATTCAGGTCAGTCAGTCTATTCTGGTGCACATTTCGGACCATGTTAGAAATTATGAAGCAAACTGAAGAACTTTAATACAGGCAATTTTTGGATACTAGGATCGGAAACTTAAGTCTTGCAACTAACCGCCTACTGACCACTCGAAGCAAGCTGTTGCAAGGGTTTTTTTACGTGCAAAAAACGTGACATTTTCTACAAACAAAGCGTCTTTAACGACTTCCTCAGAGCGAATTGTGAATATATATATACACACAACTGGGACGCCCGTTTTTGGAGGACCAGTGCCTCGAGAGCAGAGATACTTATGTCAATTTCCTGTGGTCAACCGATGGGTTGGTCGAGTATTTATAAATCCCTCCCTCTCAACTAATGGACGCCTCTAAAGTAGTACTAGTCGTTCTCCCTGCTGGAGGAAAAACCGAATGGCCTATTTATATACCATGGCCGCTCTTTTGGGAGTTATTTTGAGCAGCTTTTTTATATCAATTTAGGACAGCACCCAACCTGTTTACGAAATTACTCAAACCAGAGTATGCAATTTTTTTGGTGACTGTTCTGTATTAAAAGTGTTCTAGTATTACAGTTTTCTGTTGAATGGTTGTTTCTACCTCATAAATTTAACTAAGTATAAACTGTTGAATGGATTATTTAGTTTTTAATTGATATTTGACCCAAAAGGGCCCTTAAAGCCTATACTCGTTTCATGACACAGAAAAGATTTGTTTATTCCAACACTTATTGGAAGTTATTGGGACTTATTGCCCTATTGAATGGATTGTTTAAGCAGATTATTTACGATAGTTTTAAAGATTAAAGCATTATCTTTAAATGGCTGATTATAAATTGATGGTTACATTAATCATATTCAGGACGAGAATAAGTTCAACAATTATCAAAATTATCGAAAGAGGGGTGGGTGGAACACCACAATGCGACTGTTTTGACTGCCACTGTAAAATGGTAGGGATAGATACGGACGAAAATTTTAGCCTTTATAGTTATGTAGCGGTATCAGCCATCTAGCTCTTAATCTAAATCTACGAAAGGGATGTTTTGCGTGCATGGAGCGTGGCATTCTCCACACAGGTCACCCATCACCCACTACATATATTGTTAAAGCTGTAAAAGTCCTCAAATCAAATGTGATGAACGATCGACCAACTAGATTAACAGGTAAAAAAATTCAAGTAACAGTAAAACATTAAAACAACGACATCCATATTGAACTTAATTGACGGCTTGGGACGTGCAAATAAGTATATGAACACTTGTATGAAAAAGCTGCCCGCATGGTCGCGTTTCGAACTTCAGTAGTAAGACTTGTACCTTGGATCAAA
>JAULBM010071033.1:0-10073 GCA_032357055.1 Geukensia granosissima | reverse complement strand
CTAAAATATAGATTTGAAATGTTACTAAAATAAAACGATTTCATCAACAAGTGGAACGTAATAGCAAAATATTGAGCCTACTTTTTCTCTTTCGTCAGAAGAAGGCTCTGTATGAAGTCAGTTTCATGTCATATTCCAAGAACTTTTTATTAGAACCAGACTGATTAATAAATAACAAAATACGATTTTTCCTTTCATAGAAACAAATATTTGCACCAGTGATTAAAGAGGTAGACTCACTTTCGTCATCGTTTATTTCACTATTAGAGCCTCTTTCCCTAGTATTCATTTCACTAGTAAGGTCGATTTCCGCATAATTTATTCAATTATTATAGTCCATTTCCCCTTTTCCGTTATTTATTTCACTAGAAGGGCTGTTTTAACAAGTATTTATTTCACTAGTAGCACAATTTTCATAAGTTTACAAATGTTTCTTAAATTAAGTAGTGCAGTGTAGAATACCCATGCGATAGATCAAAATTGCATAGTCCAAAGAGACAAATCAAATTTTAAACAAAAGTTAGTTTATTCTACCCATTACAAAAGTTTTAGATAAAAAATACATATACCGGTATACTGAGGAAAATATTTCTACAAGAAATTAGTTTTTGATTGCTGTATTCATGCTTTTATCACGTTTTTTTTCTGCAAAAAATTCAACAGAAAAAAACCTTTAAAATCTTAGACAAGTGTAAATATTATACGATAGTGTAAAATGTGTAAAACGCGTGATTCCATTGCGAAAGAAAACGTTTTAGATGGTTGAACAAGAGATTCTTTCTGTAGTAATTTTGGTGTATAGAAAACTTTCCTCAACACTCAAATTCGCGTGCACGTACTATAATAACATTATTCAATTTAGTTGACTTTAGTTTTGTAGAATAAGTTTCTTAAGCATATTTGCAAACTGTCAGGTTATCCAAAGCTTTTAAAAGATCATCCAAATATCTGCAAGAACTATCAAATTGATTATCAAAATCCTGTTCTTACAGTCCAGTCAATTTGATTTTACACTTGAACTAATTACAACAGAAGAAATAATAGTTTTAATCTGAAGTATTATTTCCAAAATAAAGGTGGTGAGGTTTAGAAATAGAATGTTCGGTTTCTCCGTCTGCATGTAGAACCGCTGCTTAAGATTCCTCCCTTGGTTAGGCGGGATGTATTAATACTCGATCACCCAAAAGTAGGCGGGTTTATAAATAGGTACTCAGTTACTGCACCAGAAGTAGTTCCTCCTACATAAGGAGGTGTCTGTTGGTTTGGATGATATATAAATTCTCAACTCCTTTCATACGGGGACGTTACCGCCGTGCCCATTTGAACGAATGCCACGCTGTCAGCACATTATAGATCCCTTTGGAACAACTTATAATGACTGGTCCGTTTGTGGCCAGTTGTTAAGGCTAAAATTTAGTGCCCCTACCTACACAATGCAAATTTGGCAAAATGTGGCTAGAAAATTACCCGGCCTGATTCCCTGCATAACTTTGTTTCTGATTTATTGTTTGATAACTTGTAATCGTCCTGTATATGCATGGAAATGTTTGCCGCTGGATGTTAAGAAACAAGAATCAGTCAATCTCAGATTCAGCACAGGAAAATATCGACAAAAATCTTACTTGGGGGAAAGCTCAAAACAGACTTATAATTTCCCATGAAGGTTCAATTAAACAGGGGCAATACCTCATACAAAAGCGTATATTTTGTCATTTTTGCTGGTCAATTTTGTATTGCAGTGTGTAAAATATAGTACGTTGAGGAATTCAAATGTTCTTGTTTGACTTTATGGCACACTTCGAATATAATGATCAGCAGATTTTCAATTTTTGGGGTATTTCTGTTTTATTGGTACATTATTGATCTGTTAATTATCTATGAGCATGTGAAACTCTCAAAAACTTGATTTGAAAATTTAACAGTGTTTAAATCTGAAAAAAAATTTAGCAACATTATCTTCTTTGATTAAATAACATTTTAACCCTTAAGTTTAAGTAATCCTAATTTTTTTCGTTAAAATTGAATTTATTTAAAGTGTTGTTTTGGAAAATGAGTCAATAAAATCTTCAATAATTACTAGATGCAGTAAGTATCTTAAAAATATATATTCAAGTTTTATTATAACTGTTTATATTATCCTAATATCCTCTCGTTCGAGGTTGACGTGTATAGAGAAAGTCATGATCCGTGCATGAAAAGATACCTTTGTACATTTCGAAAAAGAGAAGGCTTATGTTGTTACAAAAGGGTAGCAAATTTTTTGTCCCTACCAATCCCGCTCATTTTCCAGTGGCAGTCAAAAGCCTTGCCCTGCTGTGTCCCACCCCAATCCCACTTTTGTTTATTTTAATAATTGTTGAACTTGTTCAACAATGTAGCCACGACAACTGGTAACGTCCTGAATATGCATAATATATTTGCCACTGGAAGTTAAACTACCAAAAAATACCAATCAATTAAAGAAAAAAAACGACAGCTTTTTCCACTGTTTAAAAATTAAATTTTGTTTAAAAGGACGTTTCAACGGTTGATAATTCCCATTTAATGCAAATTTCCAAAGGAAATAAATTTCTTTTGGCTTTAATTCATTTTGGCTGCATTATTTCATTGTTTTTTGGTGATTCTTTAAAAATTTCATCAGACAAAGTTTTAGAATAGGTTAAATTTTTTTGTTAGATTGACTGGACAATAAGGAATATTTGTCATAAGCTGTGATGGAAACGAAATACTTCTTAATCCTTCAGAAAGACCGACTCCTCCAGCAGCTTCAGCTTTGTCTTCCTGGCTTGTTAAAAGAAATTCTACGCTCTCTTGGTCATCTCCTGATCGACTTTTACAGTCTTCATCTGTAGGGTAGATGTCACCATGCTTTGAATTTGAAGTTCTATATGGCTTATCCTCCTTAACGAAATCCTCGTCTTCGTCGCTTGAACCACTCGGTAATGGATTAGTAATATAAGAAACCTTAATTTCTTGACTTTCCATGAACTGTTCGCTAGAAAAGGAAAAAAATACATTTTACAAAAACTATTCTATCCAAACATCTTGACATTAAATTAAAATTTTTGAACATATTATACATATTTTTTTATTTAGCTTCAATAATCAATAAACTTCCAAATACTAGTTATTAAATCATCTGGATTATGGCTTTACCTCAAATATCTTGTGGTTTTTCATAAAACATTCAAAAGACTTCACGCAAGGAATTCCATAGGGAATCTATGCACTTTTAAATCGCTTGTAACTGGAAGGGGTATTTTCTGAAAGGAAACAAGCCTATTTCAAAACTTACTTTGCAGTCCGCAATTCTGCCTCATACTGAAGAAGTTCTTGTCTACGACTGTATAACAAACACAACTGTTTTCGAAGTCTTGGTTTTTCATCTTCAGATGCTGTAATATAATTTAACTTATAATTCCTTTTAAATAATTATTGTCTGCTGCTCGTCTTAAACGTAAAGCTCTTATTTATTTTGGGGTACCGAAATGTATGTGGGGAAAAATAAAGTTTTCATCTTTCAAACATTGTTATTTATAAATTCCCTGATTCTAATCTTTATGTTTGGCTAATCAGCGTTGATTGCGTCATGAACTGTATATATTTAATTATTTGATCCATGAATGTAACTAAAAATTCATCTTCCTATTTTTGGCCACCTAATGTTTCTGATGAAGGTTAATCCAAAATGCGCTTTATACACGTAATTTTATTTGGCTTTGAGTACTTTTTATTAATGAAAGATTTGGATCTTGTCATTCTGGTATATATTCCAGATTCTTTCTTTAAATAGCATTTTTATTGTGTACTCCCTGTAATGTTAGAGGAATATGAAAAACTCATCGATCAGTTTTATTTCATGTACATCTTCTCGAGATAAAACATTTTTTTGAAAAATAACACGAAAGAAATTGTTTCTCTGTAAGAAAACGATATAAGCTATAAATAATGACAAAATGTTATACTCTTTGTCATGCTTTTGTGGAGTGCGATTTTCGAGCTTAATTAAATTATGTATGCATTTCCACCTTTTTACATTTTTTATTAAAAGAAAAAAAGTATTGAATAGGTATTGGTTAATAAATGTCTCAATTAACAATGCAATATCCCTGTGGAGAATTAAAAAACGGAACAGCTGTCATTACTTGTGATTGCTTTAAGTATTATGGCAACTTGCCTGCAATTTTTTCAATGTACAAAATAAACACTATTTTAAAAGAAAACGACAGATAGTTTTTCTTTTATAACCTTTTACCCGTTCGAACACGCTCAGACATAGAGTATAGTTATATTCAATATTTTCATATACTGTAATGGCTTCTTTTGGTTAGAGTGCAGTCTCTCTGACATTTAACCCATATCTTTTTCTTTATTTGTTTAATGTCCGTAATTTTAAATTTACCTGCGAAACGAAAATAGGCAAAAATAACATGGCTGGGTTTAAAATACACACAAAAAATGCTTGTTAACATTTAAAATATGAAAAAGGGTATACATAAGAATTAAAAAAAAAGTTGGTTAGGATGGAGGGTGGGCGGGGGGAGGGGGAGTTGCACGGTAGACCTATCTAGCTAACCGCCTCAAACCTACTTTTTGGATTTTCCTTCAATGCTTTTTCTATCTGAACACCTTCTTGTTCTACTTCCTGAAGCCGAACTTCAGCTTCTTCTAGCTGTCGATTGATTTCTTGTGCAAGAAACACTTTGTTTAGTTGTCTTTGCCTTGATAGTTTACGTGCAGCCAGCTGAACTCGTTGAGCATGTCTGATATCTGATTGATCTGAATCACTGCGTTTGAACTAAAAGTGGAAGACAAATGCTATTCACAGGAAATGGTATTTACCGTCTATAAAGATAAGTGATATTTTATAAACTCGAGTTGAAATAAGTTGTTCTGATAAAACATCAGCATTTTAAAATCTACAAGAAATTTCAAATACACAAAGACATATCGAACTTATTTACTTACCGCTGGTCTTCTGTGAGGCAAGGCATTTGATTGCAATTTCTCTGCTTCGAAATCTATAAAAAGAATTCGTGTAATTATTAAATCTATGACAACCTCTGTTGCATTATCATGGACTTTCCTTAATTAACATTTCAGCTATTAAGTTTTTTTATTCTTAGATTTTGTTTTCGTTTTGCAACTCCTGAAATGTGTATCAATGGTTTAGTTTAAAAAAAATAGATAGAGAGCTGATTACGTATATGCCATTTTGAATGATAAAATCGCAACAACCAATTACAGCCAAAAACATAAATTCAAATCTTATTCAACACATTATGACTATAGTGTGCAACAAGATTCGCTTTTTCGAGTGGCTGTATCCACATTTGCAGGGATGTTTAATTAACCGAGCAACCCGGGGAAAGCCTGGTTAAGAAATGGGGTGCTCGGCTTCTCCACCAAGAAAATACAAACCATTTATTTGTAAATTTGGCTGGTGGCATAAAGTATGAAACAATGTTTTAGACGGGGACATAAACGTCTTGCCCTGTTATGCAGAAAAGCCAAGCTACAAGCACGTACCAGATCCGATTACAACTGCTTATGAGTGGCCCATATGTGTCCAGTTGCACACGCTCAAATTCTTGTCCCTACCTATTCTAATAGTCACAATTAGGCAATTAGAGGTTTGGGCTTAAGATCGGCGAGGAAAGAAGCAAAATATTTGTACTCATTGCAATGCCGATTGTACACGAAAAACTCGTCCACCAAACTAAACAAAGGTTTTGTCAATTAGAAAATCGAACATTTAAGTAATATCCTCCTCTGTATATTTGGTTTTTTTAAATTTTAAGTTGCGTTGAACAATGTATGTTCTGAAGACAATGATGTATTTATATCGTCTTTCTCTGGTCTTTTTAGAAAGCTATGAATAAAATCTTTTAGTCTTGATTTGAGATGTGCGTGTAGTATGGTTGTTGAAAAGGACATGTTTTAATGATTTCATAAGAGGAAAAAGATCATGAGTGCAAAAAGTCCTTAATATATGGGTCTTTGGAGTTCTTCAGTATTTCTGCCGGCCAATCTTCCCAAGTTCAAACAATCAATCAAATTTTTACCTGAGTCGACTTGTTTTCTAGGTCGTATGCAAGTTGCTGAAAATTGGGATCTTCTATCTGAAAACTCTTTTGATTCTCTGTTTAATTCGCTAATAGCTTTATCTAGTATTGCTTCGTTTTTACTGGACTTCCTTTTTTGCCAATTATCAAGCTCATTCTCTTGGTCATCGGATGTTGGTTGAAAATCCAGGTCTGAACAGCCGATTGTTTCTCCACGTATGGTTCTTTCCATATCCTAACATGAGAGAAAGACGTTTAAAACAATATATAGAGATAAGAATCAGCATTGCGGAAAAAAATGAAGAACTTCGACATAATATAATAAGTAAATATTTGACTTGTAGATTGAGGCTTCCTCGGAAGACATGTTTTGTCCGTCACAACTTGGATGCCTTTCAATATTGTAATTCTACACAATATGAAAGTGTGGTTCAGTTAACTATATCGGCTAAGCAGAAGTATCGGATTAAGAATGTCTACCTTAAACCGAACTTCCTTTGTTCAGTCTACACACATATGTTTAAGTTAAAATGTCGGCTAAAATTAAATAGAACTAATTCAATAGAAATATAAAAAGATAGTGCAATAACAGAATTTCATACTATTGAAAGTTCTTTTTATTTCTGCTAAGTGGACAATGGGGAGTAACGGATCATGAATTGTTACAACTCCCCTTTTCTCCTCGTTCACCATACTTACCTAAAATGGCTACATTTTGACAGTATTTACAAGACTGTATACTAAAGGATTTCAAGAAGTGTGAGTAAGTTCTGCTGAGCGGCTTAAGAGAAGAATATTGGATAAGATCGGCACTGTTTAGCATACTCGCATTTGTCCAAGTTAGAACAACTTCAAATATCTGTAAATTGATTTGGGACCGCCTCGGTGGTGTAATGGTTCGCGTGCTCGTCTCGAGTGCGGCCGGGATAAACCAATGACATTAAACTCGGTATTTTCTGCTTCTCCGCTAAGAACACAGGATTTAGAAGTAACACTAAAGACTGTTCGACCCAGAGTCAGAATAATGTGTCTTGGTAAAGTAGCATGTCTTCCTGCAGACTGTTGCTTTCGTAAGCTAGCACGTTAAAAATCCGATTCAGCGTGTCGATCTAGTACAAAGCAGAGGTCATTAATCATCACACATCATAAATATGCTCTTGTCCTGAATATGCATGAAGTATTTGCCGCTGGACGTCAAGCATCATTAAATCAATCAATAAATCAATCATATATTGATTTGGTAGGTAAATAAAATAGATTGTGCAGTATCAGATTTGGTGCTGGTTATTTGACCAGCCGAGAGGCTCTAGAGTGACATAGGCGATTATAAGATTCAACATATTTGGAACAAAATTCATTAATAAATTGTTCAGTGAAACAAAATCCATTAATAAACTGTTCATAAAGACAATAAATATTAATAATCATCAAGACACTATTCATTATTTCATAAACTGAAAAAATCAAAACCTTGTTGTGATAAAATATATCATGAATGATACATATATATTTTTACAGTTAAAAATCCAGTGAAGTTTCTGAAAAGAGGTAAATATTAAAATTTTTATTGAAATATTATCTAAATCAAATTAAGTTTGTCTAGACTATAAAATGATTACAGTTATTGTGAAAATAAATTTCATCCCCAATTTCCTGCCTGTAACATCTAACCAAAGTACCTTTATTCTAAGGATTGTCTTGCATATATACCAGACTTAATATTAATTTGTGAAAACTTACTTTTAAATATTGTGAAGAATATTCTTTTATTTGCCTTTTATAAAAGCATGAAATATCTCAAAGACAAAATTAGTTTTGATATAGACATACGTTTTCAATTTTCCATTTTCATTGATATGTTGATTTCTGTAATTATGCCATTAATCAATATATATTTAACTTTCAAGACCTTAAGGGACGACCTAGAGCATAGCTTGTATCTGATACCTGAAGATACACAAAGTCTTTTAAATATTGAACAAGTTTAATCGAGCAAAAAACCAAGGACTCCATTGTTTATCATAGTGAACTATGTCTAAGTAAAAAAAATATATATAAAAAATTAAATATTGATCATGGAAACAAAAATAAAATTTAAACTTCAATGTTAATATTGATATTGAAGATAAAAAGCAAGATAAGATTAATTCTGTTGCATGGATAATGAGGAGGAGCGGATTAGACAAGTGTGACGCCGACGACGACGCAAGGCTACGGATCCATATGTGTCGCCATGCTATAAAGCAGTCGACACAAACTGACTTTTTGCTCTAACAAAAAAAAATCACATGAATTGATAAAAGAAAAAGCTCAAGTGCAAAATTAAAACCATTAACCTCATTTTCCTCTTCCACAGAAGCTTCATGGGACGTATCCATAGTGCTGGTACCTGGTGTTACTTCTAAAATACAGAATACGGTAAATGTGTATATAATAAGTGTAATAAACGCGAACTATGGAAGTTTAGTTTCTGCTGTTATTTGGTGGATGGCTGTCTCATGGAACATTAACGGTGACATTTGAATTTTCTTCAAACTGTGGAACATTTTTGAGTGTAGAAATCAAAAATTGCATAGTCCAAAGAGACACGACGATTTCGAAATAAATTAAAAGATAAAACGAGAACAAAGAGAACAAAGGCTTGGGCCCCATGAACTCCTTTACAATACAGGAGTGGAGATTTATGTACTTTAAATAAAGTGTTCAGCATATTACAAGACCAAGTTATAAATGACGGCGTTTTGTTAAAAAACGCAGTTAACCATTTATTTATAACAATGTATAATAATTCTTCATTTTCATGTTATGTTTGATTTGCCATTTCTTTATATTTTTGGTAGATTTCCTCTGACCTCAGTGATGTACCAGCCACATTTGTGATAAAGTCATCTGGCTTTTGTGTACTATAACGTTAAGACGTAACGGTTTAGAGGATAATCTTATTTGTAATGTATTGAAGATCAAAAACGTAACTTAACGATATGATATGCGGTTCATGTGAATGAAATTTGGAACAAACAAAAAATATTGATACAGTAACTTAACAAACAATTTCATACCTGTCCCATCAGAGGTTTCCTGTAAATAGTTAATTATATTGCGCTGGATGGCATCTTTCTTTAGCGTTTGCCAAAAGGCTTTAGCATCTTTTATTGTCATATTCTTATTTACATTTGGCCCTAGATTAGCTTCCACTATTTCGTCAAGATCTTCATCACTGCTTTCACTGGTTTCATTTAAAAATAACAAAAATTTTATATCAGGCAATAGCACAAAATTTGTTCAATTTTTCACAACCGAAACACACGCATAATATTCTGCATTCAATTCAGTTTCGTTTTACATAAAATTACAATTATAAATCACGAAAAATAACAATGTAAGTAAATAAAATCACTGTCAGATACAGGTTGAAACTCACTTGGTTAAACTAATTCAGATTACAAGGTTGGCAAAAATCGTGTCTAGACTTAGTTTATTTGATATTGCCAGGATGTCGACCAATAAAAACTTAACACTCATGTCTGGGAAATCTTTATCAACCATCTTCAACATTCTGACATTCTAGCGCCATTTAGTATAGTTTTTTTCGGAATGATATCTGATAAATCGGCAAATAATAAACAAGAATAATCCGATTGATGTAGTTTCAGTTAATATAAGCATTTTCGCTAGAAAAAAAATTAAGGAGATTAAATAAATTACAGTTAAACAAACGAACTCTAATGACAGATATATCAGACATTTGGTCCAGGCTATGAAAGAGAAATTCTGGTTAAAACACCCTCCAACGATATTTTTGTTACATTTGCTTCCACATGAAGTTTTAGAAATTTTCGTTATTTTGCCATACAGCATATACAGTCTGTGTTTGTTTAATAATAAATGGTTCAAATAAAAGTAACTAAAAAAACTGAGGTGCTTTGCAGGCGCAGCATGATACGACCGCAGCACATTGAAATGTGAAAGGGAACAAAAGACCCTTTCGGTAAGTGTGGACACAGTATT
>JAULBM010071032.1:0-19814 GCA_032357055.1 Geukensia granosissima | reverse complement strand
AAAAAATTTCCAGACAGTTATATATAATTTGGCGATTTACTTATATCCGTACCTGAATGTTTGTGCTAAACCGTTTGTGTATTCTATACCATGAAAGTACTCATATAGACTATATGATCACTGATCTACAATATGCAACTTTATTCAAATTCTGATATAAATGTTCAAAATAATTAATGTAATAAAACAACAAAATGTGGTAAACAACAAGATTTAGTCACTATTTGTCCTTAATTCAAACATTAAATTTTTTTTTTGTTTTACTTCGGCATGTTATATGTTTGTTGATTAGGTACATTTGTGGATGAGGTATACTGGTTTTTTAAGATTTTGAGGAGTCACAATTTTTGCACGAACAAGATTGTACATAGAAGAGGAAGAAAGTTGAGGTCTACTTAAAATGTTTTCCAACGGAATTTGTGTTCGTTTAATTCTGCATTTAGGAATAAGAATTCATCAGTATTAATAATAAGTTTTATGTGTGTTTTGTATTCAGTTTATTAGTCATAAAATACGCAGTACGTTCTCATTCATTCAGACCTGATGGTGGCAGGTGTATAGAAATAAGTCGTTTGGTTTTTCCGCCTGCAGTTAAAACCCCTGCTAAAGGAGAATCTGTTATGTGAGCGGGATGTACAAATAATCGACCACCCAGAGAGTAGCCAGGGTAAAGAAATAGGCTACTCAGTTTCTCCGCCAGGGAAAGAACACCTTCATAAGGCATGTCCGTTTGTTGGGGGATGTATAAATTCTAAATCAACGTCATTCGGAGATGAAGTAAAACAGTCTGTCCCGTGTTGGAGGGATCCCACAATTTTAGCACATTAAAGACCCCTGTGCGACTATGCTTGAAAATCACTGGCCCTGAACATCAGCTTACTCCATTTATGATAACTTTTTCTCGTCCTGAATATGCATGAAAACATTTGCATCAGTCAATCAGTCAATCAATCAATCAATCATCCATTCGACTATGCGTCGGGACCATACCTGAACGGTATGAATCTTTACTTTTTCTGTATAAAATATACACTTTGCAAATTAAAATAAATGTTTTGCACAGAAATTGCTAAAACAATTTTGCTGGTAGATATTTAGAACTTGGGTTAATATATTCTATGTCAGATTTGAAAGGTACAGTACCAAGACAGAACATCATAAACGTAGCGTCACAGTCCTTGGACGTCACACAATAGGAAAAAGCCTCTTGTAAACAAGTCATCGCCAACTTCACCTTAAGAGAATCATTTGCAGGTTATAAAACAAATTTTACCATTTTTATATGAAAAAAAGTTTTAAAAAGTCAATGATTTAAATATAAACAGTACAAATGTAATATATTAGGTGACTATCTTAAAAAATTTTTGTAAGAAGCTAAAAAACTGGGGAAGGGTGAGAATCACCTAGCCCTCAAGATTTTCATTCCAGTTACAATAGTGATATTTTCAGACAGTAATCTAATATGTTTTCATACTGCACTACAATAAATGTTTTTATCTCTTGTTTTTTTTTAATGTTTTAACATTTTTGTCCCTGTATGAGCCCCTAACTGCCAAGGAAATAACACATCTAAATACACTGTACAAAATATCACCTGTTGTCTAAATTAAGGAAATAAACTGGAAGTAACAAAATTTCACTGAGCTGTAGAATAAAAATAATTTTTGTTATGGCCATCAAGGACCTTATGACCTTATTTACAGTCCTTCTAGTCAAAGCAATAACTTTGTCTCAGGAAAACATAAAAAAACTATGAAAAAGCTAAAAGAAACGATGTTTTTTTACATATTAAAAAAATACATGCCAGAATTCTAATTAAGCCTCACCTTTTCGGCCATCTTGGCCACGTTGTCCACGGAAACCACTCCGTCCTGGTTCCCCAGGTTCTCCCCTTGCTCCTGGTGTTCCGTCAAATCCAAAGTCACCAGACTCTCCTTTCATACCAGGTAAAGCAGCAATGCCATCTTCACCCTTTAAAACAATCGGTCACTGAAATAATTCTTTATCAAAAATGTATGGTGATACCAGTATAAATCCAACACTCATTGGGCTGCAGGCATTGTTCAGTTTTGGGAGGGGTTCGGTTTGTCCAAGTTTTACAGAAAATGACCAAGGATGATTTCATAATTAAACTCCTAATCATGTACTGTATTCAATTTTGTGGAAGGTTTGTTTAGGCATTTAAGTTTAAAAGAGTATGGTTTTATGGTGTGTGAAATATAGGCCATCTTTATTTCAAGTATGAATTATTTTGGCATTTTCAATCATCAAAATTTTACATTTGATGTATATGATATATGGGAATCTGTAAAACTGAAAATGTAAATTAAAACAGCAGAACCAAGCTGTTCAATGTTTGTTTACATATGAGTAAAGACATAAGCCTTTGTTTAAAGTTACCAAAGAATATTTAATTGATTATTCAAATATTGTTTGTTATTTCAAATACATCATATTGACCGAAATATTGTGTAATATTGTGTATAAGTTATGAGGACATAAAGATTGTTGAAGACTTATTGAATCCCTGCTACATTGTGTAAAAAAAACCTTTAAAGAAAAAAATTTCAAACTGACTTGCTTAATTCCTTGTATTAAGCAACCTGGGCACTTAAAAAAAAAACGACTCTTAAAAGAATCAGCAAAAAAAGGTATTTTATCAAGGACTGTTGAATATAATTTTTCCTTAGTTAAGAATAGTCTGAAATGAAGAATTCCAGCCAGTTTCCTTTCCCTACATTTAATGTGTCCCGATATATATAATTGCTGTTTTCTCTCAGAATTGTCTATTCTTTAAACTTGTAAAGCCTTGTAATAGCGGGATCTTGAGGGAGCCCTTAAGAATTTCAAATGAAATTAAGGTTAGGGGCTGCTTATATAGCGACAGGGGCACTTAATACAGGGAGTACGGTATAATACGTATAGGTAATGAAAGTTATGCATGATTAAATTACTAGTATTAAACAGACCCATACAAAAGTATTCAATTTTGGCAATTTCTTAAATGAAGAGTAAAATATTTTGGCACCATGCAGTTAGGTTCCAAAACAAACAAGAACTGGTACCAACTTACCGGTGGTCCAGGACGTCCTGGGGTTCCTGGTCGACCTGGTTCCCCATTCACACCTGGAAGACCACTCAATCCTTTAGCTCCATCAAGACCAAACAAACCTGGCCTTCCAGGGAAACCTTTAGGTCCAGGAAACCCTGTTAAAAAAGGAAAGTAAACATTAAGCACACAAATGAAGAATCAGGCTTTTCTTATGCATACTTTTAATTGATCTTGGATCCATCTTTTAAAGCTACTTAGTGGTAAGGCAGTGGAATTTGATCCAAGATGAAGAATAAGTGGAGTGTAAAAATTGCATACTTCTTCATAAATAAAACAACATGATACAATTACTTCCCCTTTTTCAACACTGGTTGAAAGATTATGTTGAGTCCCATGTTAACTTGTGCCTGTGAACCTTGAAATTTTGTTCCAAACTGTTTGCCTTGAATGCAAAGAGTTAATTTGCTATAAATCCCACCCATAATTTACCTATTTGTCCAGGAATGCCATTATCCCCAGATTCTCCTTTGGGTCCAAAGTCATTGAGTCCAGGATTTCCCTTCATTCCTGGCAGTCCATCCAAGCCTGGTATACCATCATCACCTCGTGGACCTTTAACCCCTGGTCGACCATCTAGACCAGGCAGTCCTGGCTCTCCTCTTTCCCCTTTGAAATCTGTAATATTTACATATATATGTTTAGTAGCCATAAAGAATTCACTCAACCCCCATATGTATTGACAGGTTAGGGTTAATGGATCTCCAAGAATTCCTTGTTAGTGTTTGAACTGGTGTTAAATCTCATAGGAATAAAACTGTAAGACAGTAATGTGGACTGTAAAAAGGGAAACTGCCCAAAATGTCTACTCAAATTTTCCAAAAATGTGGCGCTTTGTTTTTTTTTGCATCTTCTTAATTACAGGTCATAGTTAATTCTAAATCATTTACTTGTATTAAGTTCAGTTGTAAAATGATTCCATCACAACTATCTTTTCATATGGTATACAGTCTAACTTGCCATGGTGGTTCCCTGTATAGAGCAGCCACTTGATATTAAAGGCCAACTTATACTTTCTTATTATCAAAGATTTTATCTTGAATGAATTTTATTTAAGTGGTTGCTTGTCTTGAGTGTTCACTTTGAGTTCTTCTGAAAGGTGATCTCTTATACAAGTTAGACTATTTATTTCCGTATTTTTGCATATAATGTTACTGAACACTTACCAAATGGAGCATCGTCTCCAGGTGGACCTGGCAAACCAGGGAAACCATCATCACCTAAAAAGAGAAAGAAATACTGCTAGTACCCATAACAGGGATGAGATAAGACATTTCATGACCCATAGAATTTACAAGAAATTCAGGGCAGAAGTTTATATAATAACAAACAGAAAGGAATTCAGACAGGATTTGACCTGCGGAAATCCACCAATCAATTAAGTATCACTTACCTGTCATAAGTTTAATAGTAGAGAAAAATTTGCGCCAATTCAATATTTAACATCACATCAATAACTGTGTTGATATTGTCAGAGGTTTTCTTAAAACAGTTGCTTTATCTATTCTTTGTCTATGAAACCTAAGTCAGTTTCTAAAATGTATAACATAAAAACATGTCTGAAAATCTTTAAAAAATGGCTATTTATATGATTTCAAGCAAATTTTTTGGACAAGAAAAACAGAATTTTTCAGGTTCTGAGATTTCTGTGAGATTGCATCATGGTAACAATGGCATTAATTGAGCGTTTTATGTCTTCATCAATAATGTGAGGAAAAGAATCAAGCAAGACCAAAAGTACAAAACAGAAAATCTCAAACACCCTCAGGTTAGATTTCTATCATTCTGTGATTCATCCAGCCTCGCCTTAGGATATCTTACTATTGGAATATATTACCATCAGATTTCTTGTCTTGTACTTTTATTAGTGTTTGATTCTAATATATCATGCAGCTCAAGACTTTGTATTTTGCATTGTCTTGCATAAAATATTATCCAATTTATTTTCAGAAGACAGCCTACTTCAATATGTGGATTTAACTTTCAAATTGAAGGTTAACATTGTAAGATCAAATAACAACAAATTGAGATGGAAGCACCATGTGACTATTTGTGATTAAAAAAATTCACAATTAAATTCAGAAAAACTATTTTATTTGTAAATTTCCACAATTTTTCGTTTAAAAAAGTGAAAATTTTCATCCCTGAACAAAAAGTACCTGGAACTCCTGGCTCTCCATTTATACCAGGTAATCCTGCCAAACCATTGTCTCCTGGAAATCCTCTCATTCCTGGAAAACCAGGCTGCCCATTTTCTCCTGGTGGTCCTTGGAATCCAGTAATTCCATTCCTCCCTCTCTCTCCTGTCTCTCCTTTAGATCCTGGTAATCCTGGAAATCCGTCCCTACCATTTGGGCCTGGCTCTCCTGGTAAACCGGCACGGCCTGGTTCTCCCCTTATGCCGTCTAGCCCTGGTTCTCCCCTTGCTCCTGGTAAACCAGGGAATCCAGCTAATCCAGGATTTCCCTAATTGTGCAAAAAATAGTATACACTTCATAAACATTATATCATATTAAAAAAAAATAATCAATTAATTATTTATTTAAAAGCTGATACAGTAGACTCCAAGTCATCAGATATCAGTTATACAAATATATTGGCAATAAAAATATTATTTCAAAACACAAAACTTAGTCTTATGTATTCATGTATAAATACTGACACTACCTATTACCCATGTATACCTATTCCTTTTTATTCAATTTCACAATAAGAAGAAACCGTATTTTTTTCAACAAAGGATTAACAATAAATGAAATTATATTTTTTATTTTCCAACGAGTATTTTGTTACAGAAAATAATAGTTTTAAGAATTTGACCTTAATAAAAGAGTCCTCCATTTTCGACTTCTTTCTTCTGTGAATGGGTTTGCTTATTCAACATGAAAATATGAGACTATACGGACCAGCTGAATATCAAATTTGTGACAGAAAGTTTTGTATTATGTCATCAAATGTTTTTTTCTATATGCTCTCTTATGGTCAAGTCTTTTCTTTAAGAAAATTCAAATTGAAAGCTTTTTTAAGAACATAATGTTGATTTCCGTATACACACTGATGTAGCACTCAGTACAGTCGGTACGGTTCAAATTGTATCACCTTTTTGTGCTCAAACAACCCCTTCGGTAAGGGCACCTCACTTTGCGAGGTGTGCAAGTCACTTTGCAACTTGATAATCATGTATGGCAGTACCAGATTATTTTCCAGTGCCACGCCTATGCCTATACATGTATACTTCAACTAAAAATGAGCACTCATCATTTTGATAGATGAGCTTTGATAATGTTGGTGTATGTCCACTTTTTTTCAGGAATATGCTATGTATGGTATATGAACACCAATATGTTTGCCTATGTTTGCTCTATATGAGACAACAACAAAAAATTAATATTTTTTTTGTTTAAATGTAATTATATGTTTTTCAGAATAGTTTCCCCAAACTTTTTTTTTACCAAAATAGACTTTTTACAAACCAGTTCTAATCAAAAATGATAATTGCTTTGAGAAGGTCTTGTTATATGGTTCTGGTTCAAATGAGCATACAGCAGCATAATTTCTAAAAAAAGGCCTGCATAAAAATATACATGCAGCTGTAAATAAAAGTAACATGTTAGGGCTCAAATGAAAGCTGAAAAGGTAAATTTCACAGAAATGATTTTTTTAATTCCTTGAGAGTATAAATAAAAGGTTATTAAGTGAATTATATGCTAAAAACTATGCAACACAGGCTAGGCAATTATATATATCATGTGCAGAACTTGACATCTATATGTTCAGACCAAAACTCTTAAAAAATGGCCAAAAATGATAAAATTTACATAAGATTGCATTACGACATTAAAACTGTGGAACGATACCTAACGTCTTTGACCAGATATACAAAAAGAGTATGTAGATCCCAAGATTGTAAACTCGGAATCGTTGTCTGACTAAGAAAATGTGAATTCTGGTAAACCAGTAACTGTTCGTAAACAGATAAGGGCAACAACTCAAAATAGTTTATAGCTATACTGCATACCAAGAGTTCATTGTAGTAAAATATTAGCTGGATTAGTTACTTAGAACAAAAGATATCTGACAGACAAACTCTGGTTTTAGGTTACTATGAACAATATTTGAGTCGCATCATGACAGTCAGTTTTAATTATAAAGAAGTTGGATTACCAGGAAAAAAACCAAAAAACCTTGAGCAAGTTTTACATGCCTTTTGTGTGAAAGAAATAATAGAACTGTCTATAGTCAGTACACTATACTGACCTACACTGGCGGAGGTGTATCTATTAAAGTATTTTTTCAATTTTATAGAAAAAAAAACTCACAATTTCTCCTTTGGCTCCAGGGAATCCAGGACGACCATTTTCTCCAGGTGGACCTTTGACCCCTGGAAGTCCATACTGACCTACTTCTCCTCTGAATCCCACTTCTCCTCGATCACCGGGTAAACCATCTAGACCTGATGGAACAAAAGTGTCAGTTAGCATAGGTTTCAAATAAAAAAATTGCTACCTTTAAGATTTAGGCCAGAGTTATTAAAATTTGCCATATCAAAGAAACAAAATGAGTTTAAATTTCTTGAAATATGCTTACATTAGAAACTAAATTAAAAGTTGGCAAAGAATTGAAAGACGAAGAATTCATTGCTGTAGCCTCATCTGTTTACAAATACAAAGATTTTATATCCAGTGATTAACTGGATTCTTCAGATCAACAATAATCATTTCAAATGTTTCAAATAAAGATAAACACTATCTACATATTTTGCATCTGAATAACCACATTCAATTCTATACACTATTAAAAACTTTGCTAAGATTTATGCCAGATTAATTCAAGTTGTGCCATATCAAAGAAACAAAATATGTTAAATTTTCTTGAAATATTCTTACACTGGCAACTAAATATAACTTTCACATATAAATGAAGGACTAAGAATTCATTGGTATGGCCTCACCTGTGTACAAATACATTTCCAGAACCTACAAATTGCTTAGTGTGTCCTCATCAGGTGCTCTCACATAAACTTTACAAAAAGCTATATTTATTTTGTTGGTGCTCTCATTTCACAAATTGAACCCAACAGAAAAAAAAAAGGTTATTTGTGGTCCTAAGGCGATGTAGGGATTTTCCATTTCCATTGAAACAGATGTAGAATGGTACGTGTACAAAGTTATATCCCCGTTAATAAACTGATATTTATGCAAGTGCAGCATGCTAAGACTGTAGCCCACTGACATGAGAAAGTTCAACGAATAAACACAATGGTAAGTGTGGGCACAATGATGTGCTAGACACACTTGTATAATGGACACAATTATATTAGGGACAAGTAATCGGCAAATTCATATCTATTTGTCTAAAACTGGGAGTTGAAATCCTTACCTGTTAACCTAAAGAATGCTCAAAGAGGGAGATCTCCCTCTTTTCAGCTTTTCTTAGGAGATTTTGTGTGACGACCATTTTTGCAGAAGGAAAAGGATAATTTTCTAGGAATCCAAGTACACAGATAAGACAGAGACATAAAATCTATGATATCTTTTTATTCTACAAATGATTTCTAATAAAAATTTGAGCAATTAGTATAACAAAAAGGATTAATTATTTGTTCATTGCTTCTCAATGAATATGGTATTACATAAACATGGAATTAACATTAATTTAAAAAGCCATTTAGAACAAAATTAGTGCAATATTACTGCAGAGAGGGAGATTTGGGGGAGAAATTTGTGAATGTGGGAGATTGGAAGACTTTTTTAGAGTGGAGATTGACCAAAAAAAAGAGGGAGTCCTAAAGTGGGAGGGTTAACAGGTTCGGAAATCCACCACAACCAACTTTTTACATATCTCATAGGCAGCTAATTACAAAAATAATTTGAAGATACCAAATGGGCAGACACTGAACAAAATGAAAGACAAACATCAATACACAAAACACTGCACAGAAAATCACAGCTAGAGTGACATGGACGATATGAAAACAAGGCTAGGCTAAGGTGCTCATGAGGGGTAAACAGCCTCAGGTTCACTGAGTCATGATACTTGTGCCAAAACAGGTAATTTCCTATCCTGTCCTACCAAATCTGTTGAATGGAATAGTCCTTAATGAACCCCCAAAACATATTTCAATTGTTTAAAGCGACCTTACCAGGTGCTCCCATATCTCCCTGATCTCCTGGGGGTCCAGGTAGGCCTGGTAATCCTGGTAGACCATCCAGACCGGGACGTCCAGGTGGACCTAAAAATAGAGAAATTTTTTTTTACAAAATCAAAGGTTACAATACAGTCAAATTAACCCTTATGGCCTCTATTAACCAGCCAATTGAATTTAAAGCCACCTTTTCCATTTTTCATTGTTTAATATTTCATCAGGAATTTACTTTATTTAAGAGGACATATGTCTAAATGGTCGCTTTTTCTTTTTCCCAAAGTTGACTGTTGGTTGTTATCTATTCATCTTATTATTTATAAAATCTAGGATTCACACTTTAAACTGGAATGAAACCACTATAAAATCGAGAAACTATTGCAAGCATTTTAATATGGTAATGGTAATGCAAAAAATATCAAATAAATCTATTAACTCTATCAACTGACGACAGCAGACAATAATGTAAAACATAATTATTCTGTTAGATGTTATAATAATGTTATAAAAGTATGAAAATATAATTTTATCTGTAATTATTATTGTATATAGCAGTATAATATTCTGTGAATAATGTAATCCAAATTAAGTGTGCAATATTCTGTGTTATTTTATAGCAATGATATATTCCCTGTAGAATGTAACCAAACATTGGCGTGCAATATTCCACATTATTATACAGTTGAATTTTTAATCCAATGAGAATGAGCCATTTATGGCATGTGACCTCCAAATTTTTTCCAGTATTGTACAATAGTATGTCAACATTTTCCGTATTGGACGTCCCGAAAAGCCGTATTTTTCATATTGTACAACCGGAAATGAAAAGTGTTTATGACGTCATATTCAATAAAACAACGGGCTAAAATCCATCTCAATACAACCAGCAAAACTATTGTATTAGGATTTTAAATATTCTGCAAGAAATTGAAAGGCGGAAAACAATAAGTAATGTTTAGTGCTAGGCATGAAACATCG
The DNA here is from genome assembly GCA_032357055.1 of Geukensia granosissima. Classification (NCBI taxonomy): domain Eukaryota; kingdom Metazoa; phylum Mollusca; class Bivalvia; order Mytilida; family Mytilidae; genus Geukensia; species Geukensia granosissima. The sequence goes on along the minus strand of JAULBM010071032.1, from coordinate 9,585 downwards.
ATTATACAAAAAAATTATTTATGGTCAACATAAATTGTTCAGTTTCCGACAAGATACATCCATTGTTTATTCAAATTTCCGTCTTTATCTATGTTGAACTGTATAATAAACAAATTATTTTACAGCTTTATGTAAAATACGGAAAATATTGTACTCATCTGTATTGTATTGAAAGTCGTATTGAACTCGACGCTTTTGGCGTCTCGTCCAATACGACTTTCAATACAATACGGACTCGTACAATATTTTTCCGCATTGTACATAACATTGTAAAATAATCTATAAGTATTGTTAATGCACTTTATCTGGGAGAAGACTGCATAAGTTGGTAAAACTTGTATCTGATCCCTTTTGTATGTACAAATAAAATATGTTTAAACTACCAGTAATAAATAGTAAAAACTTGAAAGTAATCAAAAGGCAAATGCTTTACAGCAAACATAAATGCTCTATTGCTCTATAAATCCAATTCAGTGTAAACGAGACAAATACAAGAGTTAAAAGATATAGTTTCGTCAGTGTAAACCTTTGTGTCACAAATATTTCACAAAAATGAGTCTAATTTTTTTAATGAGGAAATCTTGTTCTTATAGATTTTAATAATGATATCTAAAGTTATTATTTATTTTTCTATGATAATTGTTGTTGAATTTCAATTATTTACTCACAAAGTATCAGATCTCTTTGTACTCTTTATATGTTTAACTCAACGAAAAATTTTTTAAAACTGACTGCCATGAAGTATAGCTCAATTTCATCCATTCATTAATTTAATTATTATCTCGAGTTTTAATTGATTTTATAAAATATTAGTTGAGCTATTTGTAAACTTTCCGGTGGTGTGATACCTATTTTGCCGTATGTCTTATGGACTTTGATTTGTTCGGTAATTGTGTTATATACTTTATTCATCGCTGTTTTGTTAATTAAGTTTAACATTTTGAAATGGAGTATTATCTTGGTTATAATTATTTCTCCAATCTGAAATTACGCATATAAATATCATAACTATTCTGCATAAAATATATTGAGATCAAAAGCATTTTTACAAAATAATTTTGTTTCACCAGATTGAAGACGTTTGCACATCAAAAATGTACACGTTCAGAAGAAAACAAAGGTTAAATTTTAGTAATGAAAATCTACGCCATGTTACACATTAGGAAAGTTTAGCCCAAGCTAACTGGTTGGGAGGAAGTAGATTTCCATATTTTTGTGTGTTTCTAGAGAACAACATCTATCGTTGGGCTATTCGTGACACTTGTTCAAAATTCAGTATTTTTTTTACTGGATAACTGAGAATATCTATTCATGTGCTCTTATCATAACAGTCTAAAAACAGTCAATTTTTTCTGAAGATATATAAACCTACTAGTATGTCCATGTCTTTAATTGTTTTCTCTCTTAGAAAAGTGTAAAACAAAAAAAAAACTTTGTGATTTATTTATTCATGTGATTCTTTCAATTCTGCAGTAATCATAAGATTTGTGTGTGACATGTTAACATCTTTCTTTATTCACTTTTAAGTCTTGTCATCTGCGCTAGGCACGATGATTAATCTACGCGTATTGACTTAACTGATACTAAAATTATTTATATTTTATATTTACAAACATGTACTTTCATACTATAGACACTTGTAAAATATTTATTTTTAATTATTTTTTACAGTTGTATTGTAAAATAATTTTATAGTTTTCTTATAATAAGTTTGGTCATTACGAGTCCTCCATTCGAAATGAACTTATCTGAATCTTTAGTAAGCGACACAAATTAATTTTTGTTATATATTTAAATCTAAAATGATCTTATTGATAACATTTATATTTTCCCGGAAGTTATCTGACTATCAAAAAGATTAACTGGAATTTTATAATCAAATTAAATTAGAATACAATTCATCAGCATTACTCATAGTATATATTTAATTATTATTCGTCAAGGCCACTTTCGTCTTATATTCGATTTAATCCACTTATAAAATGCAGTATTTTGTTTCCCGTCCAATTTTCATTTCAAATAAAAATTTTTGTCTTTACAAATTTACAAATCTCTTATTAATGTGGCTTAATCATCAAACGTTGTGTGTGGCAACATTTTTGGAAAAAAAATAAGATCTATATATATATGTAACAAGGCCCCAAAACTCATACAAGGGGGAAAATAACATTTACATAAGGTAAATTTCATTAAGCCGCAGTATTTCAGTGAAAATTCAAATATTTATATTCAACATTTTTATTGTTAAAACCATAATACCAATATGCAATAAAGGCTTTGTAAAACGATCGTTAAATCAAGTTTTTTTTTTTTATTGTAGAGATTTTAAATTTAAATTCAGCAGCGTGGCAACTGACGTTAAACCAATAGACTACGGGATGTATCGTTAAAGAGGACAGCGTTGTAGTCGTTTCAAAACATAAAATTTTTCATTATTTCTTCTTCAGAAATGGCGCAAGAGTCATACATAGACTGCGAGAAAGCAACGAATACCTAAAGGTGTGATATGAGAAACTTACATGTATGGTAAAAACATCTTTGAAGCAATCAACTTGTATTTTGATATTTTCAAATATTACCTGAAAAATATTCACAGCCATAAAACATTATTTTCTGATTCATATTAAGCTGCTTGTAATTTCTCTCTAACTTCCGGAAACGAAACCTTTTAAATCGTTCTAGTATAGGAATTACAATTCCACGGCTGCATTTGTTAAACAGAGAATCTCAGAACAACGTCTCAGCAAATCTTCGACCAGCTATAAAACTATTCACAACATATCACATATGTACAACGTGTATCTGTGTTATATGGTTTCTCCTGTTTGATATTATGATCGTAATAATTATTCACAGGTTTTGAAAATTTGCTATGTTGATGGTCGACAAAGTTTGATGTCTGAAACTAACAAAGAGTAAAGATAGACTAAGGTTTGATGTCTAATTAGTTGCTAATAATAATAATAGTCTATGTTTATTATATTTATGTTATTATAGATGCTGAGGGCAGGTTACTTCTTGAAACTCGTATATGAAAATTCAACATATTTATTCAACATTGTTAAACTGGTAGTTTTTTAGTCATAAGATTGTATTTTGAAACAACACTAGGAATGCGTCTGCTGATAGACCAGACGTACCAGAGATTATTTACCAGTTCAGTTGTTGGACTTCTCTTGCATGAATTTTACCATATACTATTTTACGGAAATTTCTCGGTAATAATTTAAATTCTAAAATTCTGAAACAAAGTAGAATTCTTCATGTCAGGTATTGCATATGATAGATGTCCTTCCCACTGGTTTTGGTGGCCTACTTCGTATTGTTTAATTATGAGTAGGTTTTACAATATTTAGATCTCAGTTTTTCTATGTTTGGTTCTGTTGGTTACGCCTTGAAATGCACATGTAGCGTATGAAATTCACCATAACTATTTTACATTTTTCAATATTTAAGTGATCTGTCAATATTCTAGAGAATATCTACAAAAACACAGATTTCAATGTTTTTGTCATCTTGATAGCGCTGTGCTGTCGCCTATTATTTCGATATATCGACAGTCAATTACTAAGGCTAATTGGGCAAAATTTTGACAATTCAACTTTTATTTGTCAAATTCTTTTTTTCAATCAAAATATGCTGTACTTTGTGATCTTATATCGTCTGCACATGAGGTTAAAAATATGTAACAGACATAACTTCTTGGAAAAAATTATTTACTTAAAGTTCCTGGTATTTTTACGGAAGAAATAGGTTAACGTATAAGAGAGGTCGTTAAAGGATCATTTTTCTCCAATTTATTCTCTTGGAAAAATGAATATGATTTAAATTATATACATAACAATACATTGGTTTGTGTATAAAATACATTTCAGAAAATTATTATTTAAGTTTTTGTCTTTAAATTATTAAAATGAAGGTGTGTCCCGTATTTCATATGTCTATTAAAGTATACTAAGCACAGATGATGTCCTAATACAATGTTATATGTTTTGTTTTCCTACAACAAACAAAAAGGTCATGATGCTATATAGTATTGTATCATAATGGCTCCCTAAATGTACGATTAATAAGTTTTGAAAAAAAATAATAAAACAAGCTATAGATATATCTTCCGAATAGATTTTGTATCTATATTTTTCGGAAGGTCATTTTCTTAATAGACTTTTAATCTACAACCTCGTCTTATTACGGCAAACCTATTCGACGATCTAATGGTGTGCTTGCGAGTCTCGAGTTTGGAAGTTTGTGGGTACTGTCATTGGCCAGTCAAGACAAAGTCATTAAAATTGACATTTGTTGACTCTTTCCCACACAGTTAAAGCAAAGACTTATTGGTAACCAGACTAATGTGTCCGGCTGGCATGTTTCCTGCAAACTGTTGCATTTTAGCTGGAATGTTAAAATTCTAGCTCAATGTGACGGTTTAGTGCAAAGCAGGATTCTTCCATTACCATTACTCGTATAAATTAACTCTCATCCGGCACATGCATGAAATGTTTTCCGCTGGGCGTTAAGCAATTTTAAAAATCGACAATCAACAGGATGCCAGAGTGCATAATCTTATATCCGTCGATCGTTTGGTATTCATCTATTATTGTCAGACTAAACAATGAAATGACGTAAACATAAATGAAAGCAGTAAGTCGCAATTCTAGGAAAATATTATGATATATTTGCGCTTTTAGTTTTAATACGATTATTCTACATAATCATGTGTTAGGTTGTGCCAGGTGTACGTCCTGGTTGTATGAAAGAAAAGCGCAAAATGCAAAACTTATCTACCTTTTTTCAAATACAATGCACAGTTATAATGTAGTAATTTTTTATTTGCAACAGCTATTAGCTAACCATCACACAAGTCCATTTTTTCTACGTTAAAAAAAAAAAAATTAATAGCTTGCTTCAAGAACTCTCAGAGACAAAAAACATGATAATGAATTAACTTAATTACAGATTTAAAAAGAAAATATTAACTCAAGCCGACTTAAAACAAGCTAAACTGTGATGGTAAAAACTGTTTTTGAAACAGGTTGTATCCTTCCAGTGTGATCACACCTTGTGTGAGTTTCCAGAATAAGTCTTAACAGGACGAAGAACGAAAACGATCTGCTGGTCATAACTGATACCCCGTCTATCCTACAGATTAACTGAAAATTATCAGCTGTAATCGCCAGATATATACACGATACATATAATTGTTATCAACTACGTTTCAGATCAAATATAAAATCATTTCAAAAACATGTAGCGAAGACATCTTTGACCCAAAGTCCATTTTACTGATTTCAGGGAAAAATTCGATTTTTCGGCAAACAGGAAGCAGATGTTTGACAAGTATGAAAATTGCTTACATGATATAACTCATTATGTTGAAGCTTTAAACAATTAAGGACAGTATCATTATTTTTGCACAATTATTTAACGTAAAAATTATATAACTCGTATATAACTTATTAATTTGAACGACTTGTTTTTCATTTAACTTATTGAAACATGCGGTTGTTCAACAGAAATGCGTTTTTACGGTACGATGACATCAGAATCAAAGACGAAAAATGTAATTCTTTTCAAAAGCCTAATAAAAGATTGAATCCTTATGATTTTTGCTTAAATAATTATGTGCGACAATGTAGATCAACACAATACTGAAACTAAATGTACGTCATTATCTTTTGAAATGGTAAAAATCTGCTAGTCCTAGTTGTCGCACATTGTAAGATTAAGGTAAAATCCCTAAAATTTATTTTAACAAATAAGATATATTTGGTACCATTTTGACGTCAGTATGAGTTTGAAGGCCAATCGTTAACAAAACCGGTTGTAAAATGAAGTTTGGTTATTTTGACCAAACGTCACTTAAGGGGACAAAAACCGGGTGCTTAGTACACCTTATTCTTTGAAATCATTCCAATGAATAGTGGTAGAGACGACTTTGACCAAGATTTTCATCATTACCTAGTTTAGGAAAAATTCAAGTTTCCACTTGGAACAGGAAGAAGATCCTCGACATATTGAAAATCATTTACAGTTTACACGTTACAGCACATGATCACCAAGCTAGAGATAAAATATTAAATCATTCCAAGAAAAATTTTACCGAAAAAATCATCTTGACAATGTTTTAAGGTTATAATCCCAGTTATCAACAAACACGACACACGTTTACACAATGTTTCATAAATTTTGTGAATTTATTATAATCGACACGTATGCTAGAGAGTAATCTCTCAACAGCATCAGAACAGGACCAAATCATAGGAAGTCTGAAATCCAAATAAAGTAAAACAAGTACTCCTAACAAACAGATAAAAGAAGGTAACTGCACCGGAGAGGACATTTCCCATGTGCAATACAAGGACTGATTTATTGATTGCTGCAAAGCGTTCATTGGGCAATATTTCAGCCATATTCATGATTGAATGATTGTTGTTTAACGTCCAGTGCCAAATATATCATGCATTTTCAGGACAAGAACAAGTTATCAAACAATTAATAATAAAAGGGCTTGCTGGGGGTAGGTCGGGAAATTTAATAGCCACAGTATTCCAAATTGGGACTGTTTTGTTAGGGGCGAGAAATTTAGCCTGAAGCAACTGGTAACCTACGGAACGCTCATTATGAGCTGTGCCAAAGGGATCTTTAACGTGCTGAGATCGTGGCATTTTTCCAAAACGAGGCACGGCGGTAACGTTCCCATTCGAGACGGGTTGAGAATTTATACATCCCGCCAAACAAACAGACACCCCTTTAAGAGGAGTTCTACCTCCTCGCAGAGAAACTGAGCACACTATTTCTAAACCCCGGCTACTCTCAATGTGGTTGGGTATTTATAAACCCCAACCAACCAACGGACACCCCTTTAGCAGGGGTTCTACCTGCAGGCGGAGAAACCGAACGGTTTATATTTTTACCCCGGCCGCCATCGGGCTCAGCAATATTCAGGGTAGGAACAAGTTAACAAACAATAAATCGATATGTAGACTGTGAGCAGAGGACCGAAGGCCAATGGAAAATTAACTTTTAGGATAGGGTCGGTAAATTTAGGCTTGTAACAGACCACCTACTGACCACTAATGAGCTTTTAAAAGTGGTCTTTAACGTGCTTAGAACTTAACGTTGCGACCTGTAGAAATCATGAAGACAAATTGTTGCTTTTAAGACATTTTTTCAGGGGATCCTATCTCAGAGTTGTGTGTTTACACTTGCGATTGAGAAAACATTTTTTTTAAATCACTGTCACGTTGTAAAATTTTTTGCATTATAGTTACCATATCATCTACTCAAATTCATTGAACAATAAAAATATTAAAACATGGGCTTTGTGGTTTTAGGGTCTAACATTAGCGCTGATAATTAATGTAGTGACTGGTATATTTGATAAATTTATATTAAGGCATGAACATTAATAAAAAAATAAAAAAATTGAAATTGAAATTGAGCATTTATTTCTAAAATGTCATTTGATGTGTTAAGAAAATCTGACCAAATGACAATGACTAATAAAGAATAATTTAAAAAAACAACAGTAAGGAACCCTTGCTGCGTAAAGTATTACATTTATTGTTGGAAAAGTGAAGTCACCATATCTGTCACAGACTTTATGGTAAAATAGGCCTTCCATGTAGTAAGTGTATCCTTCGTTCACATATTTATTACAAGATATTCATTTGGTCCATGAGTAAAGTTAGACTGTTTTGCCCCAAGCGTATAACTAATGAATGAAAAAAGGCGCTTTTCACACAGTCAAATTTGGCTGGATGTGGACCGTGTCTCTCTGGCTTACATTCATATTCTTTTTTGTAAACATTAATACTAGTACTGTAATTCTTGAATATTGTCAGGCAAGTATTTTTTTTAATTTGAAGATCAAATTAAAAATGCAGCATTAAATATTTGTGTTAAGATTTTTTGCCATAACATTAAAGCTATAGATTCAATCTTTTTTAACAGGCGTCCCGAAAAAAAAATTCTGAAAAAGACAAAAAAAGAAAGATAATGTCCGCCGTTGGAATATTAATTGTCGTTTACAACACAGAGCTGGATGCCAACTGTTGGGAACACATATCGACTATTATTTATTCAGGTATTTGACTCTTTAAATAATTATTAGCTTTGCTTAATGATGAGAAATGTTGTTATTTTCAGTGTCAAATCATAAGTTATACAAAATTCATTTGAAACAGATATTGTTCAAGCGTATAAGTATTCTTATATATATGTTGAGTTTCAGCGGTCATATCCACAACTATGAGGGTTCATTTATATTGTATCAATTATCAATCAATTGACGTCTCTTTAGCTTGAATATCAAAGTTGCTTCGCACAAAAATATGTTGAAAACATGGTGTGATAATAACAATGGGGTTTGATGTCACACAAGACTCTAGACTGCGTGTTGTCTTTTCCGGTGTCTTTTGTTATATAATTACCTTTGAAAAAAAATTAATAAATCCGCTTGCCAACTTGAAAATAAGTTTTTATCCAAACACCAAATCACATTTGGGCCCTAAAATTGCTATAAATATCAATTTTTTTATCCTATATATTCTCGTAAGACGTTCGTTTGTCAGATATCGGCTTCCATTAGCTTACTTTCATCGTGCCTTCAAGCATATTGTTTGTAAAAGATTGCCTTGTTTTAAAAACCGTATTTTTGGTATTATACACAAAGTATGTTTTTTGTACGAAACATTTATACTTTGTACAAACATCCATGATTTGCAATAGAGGTGTTCTGTTCTGCCATGGTGCTGATATAGCTGTCGTTTCCGACATTATTGCATTTACAAGTCGTTTCGATTTTTTGAAAGGGTACAAACAACGGGTTTAAAAGAAGTCATTCTTTGATTTAGGGTTTAAATATACCGTTATAAAATGGTTGATGTATGCAATAAGTTTTGAAGTTGTGATTGATATTAGCGAAACTTGTTTGCTTTTATTTCTGTTCTGCAATATGGCGGTGCTCTGTGTGTCTCCTGTCTTAAAGATTTTTCTGCAAGTTGTAATTTCCAGGTTCTTTTTTAACTTTATACCTGTATAATTTGACATACACATTAACATTTTCATTTTATTTTATTAATATACATTTTGTACGTTTAGAAAAAATAAATCAATCTTTAGTAGTGTTAGGTTTTGTTGAGGTGATTTCATTTCTGACAGCCCGCATTGCACATCAAATAATAATGTACAGTACATGTACTTTAATTTGATTGCAGCTATATATTTGTTGTCCATATTTTCCAATTGATAAAACTATAGAAAAAATGAAATATTTGTCAAATATTACATTTCGACATGTTAAAAAAACCACTGTCACGTTGTACAATTTTTTGTATTATTGTTACCATATCATTTACTGGAATTCATTGAACAATAAAGATATTAAAACATGGGGTTTGTGGTTTTAGGGTATAACATTAGCGCTGATAATTAATGTAGTAGTGACTGGTATATTTCATAAAGGACGAGGGTCGTTAAGGCCCATTTTTGGCCCAAGAATTTGGCTAAAATGAAAATTGGCTAATATCTATTATTTTATATTTTTTGTATTGAATAATGTCTATAAAAAGAAAATCCAACAGA
>JAULBM010071021.1:0-10073 GCA_032357055.1 Geukensia granosissima | reverse complement strand
TTTTTATATATCTAATGTAAGCATCTTATTAACAAAGATTAATTTTGATCTGTATCAATTGAATGCCTAAAGAACTGTTTATGTAACAAAATAATATAAACATATTACTGATTTCAAGAGTTATCTCCGTCAACCCAGGTCTGCCACCTTAATCAGCATTATAGTACAGGGATGTTTTTGAACATTCTACTTGTACGATAGGTAGCAAACATGCATTATAGAATAGAATGATTTGTAAAAAAAAGTTACTATTTTACTGTAACTTTTTTTTAAACTTAGACATTTAAGTTGCATCTAATACTGATTTTTTATTTTAAATTCCATATTGCTAAAAATATTCCCTTTCTTGAGCAATTTATATTTTCTGAATGTTTACGATAAGTTAAGTAGATCTTGAAACATAATATTATATTACAATAAAATCATAAATGTACATGTAATTCTTAGATATTAAGAAAACATTTTTTACGTAGGTTAAAACTTGCGTCTTCATAATGGCTGTGGCACTTGCACTGGCATCATCAGTTGAGGGTAGATCATGCCTAGATTTGTGTGATGCAGCAAACTGGAATTGCAGAGGGCGGTGTGGGAGTGACACCAACAGACCTTGCATCATGAAATGCAGAGATGCGGCCGCCAAATGTAGATCCTACTGCTATGGTAAACGATCCCTGAAAGAACCAAGTCCTGAAGATGAACGTTCAATGGAGTGGGTTAGTTCTGAAGATTGGCGCTCCATAGAATGACCTAGCTCGTAGACTTGGATAAACCAAACTAATGGATAAACTGGTTTAACGGTTAAATGGTCTTAATGCGCCGTGTGTTGTCTTTTTGTCGTTCTTCATGAAAAAGGAAAATATAAAAAATCGATATTCCAATCCTAAATTTTATTCTATATTTATATCAATCTCCGAAACAGAGTCTTGTATCTTCCAGTAAAACCTCCAGTAGTCGACTCTGCCGTACGTGATTACGCCATTTTGAGAGCTTCCTCTCATGGTGGTCATACCTGCTTGTGATGCAATAATTTCTTGATGTCAGAACTATTTTGACGTCACAATCAAGGCAAGCAATGTCGGAATATATATGGAAGAGATGTATGTGTCTGACAAACGAAGTACTATACTCTCTGTTTCGGAGATTGCATTTATATTGCCCCTGCATGTTATATGGTGTAAGCGTTATTTAGTCTATTTGGAAGTTGTCTTATGGACAATCATGCCACATCTGCTATTTTTATATCTATTACAAATGTACAATTGGTCTCTTTGTGTTTTTACTGATTGATTGATTAACATGACAGGTTAGCAATGGAATTCACCCTCCACTTGCTGTCACTGCTGTACTACGAGGTTTTTGCTTTGTGACGTTGCGAGTAAGGGAAAATTCACGCACTTTGTTAAATTAACAAACATGCGTCAAATGATACGTTTTCCCGAAAAAGCGGACGTCACAGTGCAAAAATACCTGATAGTGCAGTGGTGACACCAAGCGGGAGTGATCGGCGGGTAAATTCCATTCAGCCATATTTCGGCAAAGACGGATTCAGACTCTTGTGTAATACAGCTATTCAACATTTTAATTTTGTATCTTGGAAAAGGGAGGCCCATTCCAACATATACTTGTATATGTACATAAGTAGATCCGACTTTTTGGAAAAGGTGAGCTGCCAGGAAATACTCGCCTGCATGCAAAACAGGTGTTAAAATCATATTTGCATTTTCAAAAGGTCCCTTAGACCCGCCCCGTTTGGTGTGTTACATATTGTTTTTGTATAACATTCACTTCATTTTAATACATTGTGGTCCATTTGAAATACGCACCGCTTTCCCACTACTGATGATTTTTCTTCAGATTCCATACTACGTCCTCATCACTGAATCCTTTGCCACCAGGCAAGCCGACTTCATCTTTAAATCTTACGCCACAACGTCTGTCCTAGATAAATTTGTAGTATTCGATTTAAGCATCTGGGAGAACAAGTCTTATATTTTAATTCATGGCCATTTAAAGTCAATAGTCAACATAAATTGTCGTAAGCCTCTGTCATCTCCCAAATGTGATAGAGCATTCTTTAGATTTACATACATTTCCTCGGAATTAATTGAAGCAACGCTAAACAACATAAATAAAATATGATATAATTTCCATTTTTAAACACGGAAAGCACATAAATATTTTTAAACGAACTTTTCATAATTGAACACAAAACTGTCAGGATGTAAGCACACAAAAATAAACCTTTTGTCACTATAAGAATTCTTCCTTTTGTATAAGATTGTATTAATTCATTTATACAAGTCAAATAGCACACATGTTTAATAATGGACACAAATGTAAAAGAAAAAGGGAGCAAATGTAATACTACAAATAAGTGCCAATATTTAGGACAGAAACATGTTTACAAATAATAACTTTGAACCGAGAACATTAAAGGTAGAAAGTTTTTGCACTTAAAACATGTAAAATGCAAGTTTGGTTGTATTGTAAAATCTAACTGGCCGCCTACTGACCAGTCAAAACCAAGTTTTACAAGTGGTCCTAAAGGTGCGTAGAATGTGGTACGATCGAAATACGGAGCTCTTAAAAATGGTCCCCTTATGGATTATTGATATTTACATTCCCCATGTCAGGTGTCCATTTTATAGGACCAGTAGCTCAGCAACAAAAATACTTATTGCCTTTTTCTCAGCACTTTCTGCAAGAAGGAAAGGTACACTATTCATATATTTCGCACATCCCTGTAGTAGGAGTTTTTCCTTCTGGCGAAGAAAACTAACGGCATATTTCTATACCCCGGTCGCAATCTGTGGTAGCTATATAGGTAATTTAATCATAAAACCGCGATGTGCTTACTTGTATTAGCTGACTGACTATTTAACTTGCATAACGATTTTTCCACTGCTGCTTCAACAAATAAATGTGGTCACAGGATTAAAAGGTAATAGAGAGTCAGACGGGAGTAGTTAATTCAGGGAACAGACAAGACCATGTCCAACAAATCCAAACAAAAACAAGCACCAAAACACAAAAAATACATAGAAAACTAAAGTTTGAATAAAAAAGAACCCAATAAAACAGGGACCTCCCTATAATATTCAGCATTAAAATGTATTAACCACTAACCAAAAATAAACGTAATAGTACAAGAGTTAAGAAATCATAAGGACAACGAACAATACAACTTAAATTATTTACAGACAGACGGTCTGAATTTGTATACACACAAATTTCGGTGGGTATAAACTAACCCTTTTTGCCCCAGGCCTCTACTTGCCTCTCTAGACAATAGGTGTTAATAGAAAAGATAAAAGCGTTCCGAAGTCATGGCATTCTGAAACAAGATTGTGTAAAACAAGAATATAAGAATTTCAGGGACAACACTTTCATGAGTTATGGCTACTACACAAATATTATCCAAATCCAGTAAAATGAATGTGCTTCATCGCTAACACGGACATTTTGTAAATTTGGAAACTGATTAAGGGGCATAACTCCAACAAAATTTTTCGAACTTCATTAAGGCACCATATAATAAAAGCAACTTTGAAATATTATTTTAAATCCAGTAAAAAATAAATTTGCTAGAGCGCTTACAAGGACATTTTGTAAATTTTCAAAATGGGGCAGAACTCCTATAATATTTTAGACCACTGCTCATTTCCAATAAGGTACTATTGAAAAGGGCTACTGTATTTCAAATCCATTTACTTTGATGAAAGAAGGAAAACATGAAAATTTCAAGAAATTTGAACCACATATTTCTCTGGAGTTATTTCAAAAGATATATAGTAATTTCATCATCAAAAATTTTGATTACTGAGATGCATTAATTTTAATAAAAAATGATACTTGATTAAAACGTTTAGATGATCTTACAGAGTTATTTTCCTTAGGTGTTGGGTAACCCCTTATTCAAATCTTATTAGAAGTAAATTAGCTATAGCGCTTACTAGGTCATTTTGTCATTTTGTGATTAAGGGACATAACTTCTATAGTAATAAGACCAGGACTCATCGGTTTCTTTTGAGATATCATTGGTTAAAATCTACTGTATACTGTTATCCAAATCGAATGAGAAATAAATTTGCTAAATGCCTATCAGGTTAAAGGTACGGAGTTGCGGTGAGGGACAATAAGCATTAAAAAGGTAAACAGTAAGAGGCTGCATGTACCAAAGATGTGACCACTCACTTGAACAAATAAATAATACACAACACATAATTTAAAAGGTATGTATACATGGTCTGTTCGGGCACGTTGTTATTGGTCAGCTAGCTAAGGTAGCCGTATGTTTTGATTAAGACAACCTACCAGATGCTTATTTGTATGTCGAGAGACGACAGAATAATTTTTCAAAATAAAAATCCCACTTCCTTAATCAAGATTATGTTTTTGACACGATATTATTTTCTTCATCCTGTAAAAACATTCACATCTTAAATCGAGTTGTTTTCATAGGATTTACTGAATTTTGAGATTTAAGGCCTATATATCACAAGTTTGATCTCTTAGACTTTGGCGCTGGCCTTATCTGATAATCCGCTAGTATTTCTTAATTTCACTCGTTTAATATATTAGGTTTATTATATGTGCCTGAATTTTTTGTTCAGGTTCCTATGGTGCTGATAATAGGTTCCCCTTTATGATACGTAAAGACTGAATGTTTAAAAAAATATCTTAATAATGAGAATCTTTGCAACATCTAAATGACAATGGATTTCTTCCCACTTTTGTTAATGCAAATCCGTTCCCATACCGGCTGTGACTAGCATCGATTGTTACTATACACCGGCTTTGTGTACAAAGTAACACGACGGGTGCCTTTGGTGGAGCAGGAGTTGCTTACACTTCCGGAGTATCTGAAACCACCCTGGTTTTTGTAGGGTTCGTGTTACTCCAGTTTTCAAAGTAGTATTGTGTTTCTATATTTATCTTCCGTTTCATTTTGTTGGCCATGTTCTTGTATATCTTCCGACTTAACAATTTCTGTCTCCCACTTTGGTATGTTCTAATTCCTCATTTATAAGACTAGTCTTATTTTTAGTTTATTTACCTCTGAAGTCTGCATCATCTGCACCAAAATGTTTTATTCAGAAACGTATATTGTAGGACGTCAATATCAGTGATTTAGAGAGATGTCACAGCTTCCTGGGATATTTTAATATAATTCTTATGACCGCGTTACTGCACAACCTTACGAACTAAGTACTACATACTGCGAATACATAAATCTATTAATTGTCCAAACATACGTATTCATATTCTTAATCGGGATGGTACGTCAAAAATATCTTTTGTATGTAAACAAAAGTGTTTCGGGTAATTTAGGGCACAAAATTTAAGTGTTTTGTTTAATACAAGATCAAGTAAACTTTAGAGGTATGAAATATGATTTCTCTTTCAAAATAAGCAATTCGAGGATAAAGTTAGCGATTATAATACGTTTATCATTGATCATGTTGATTGGAAAAGTTCTAATGAATTAATATGATAAAAACTGGCATCTAGAAAACATCTTAAACGTCATACCTAGCACTTATAACATTCAAATAGACCACAATTGACAGCATAATTAATATTTAACGAATTAAAAACATTTTGGTATCCATTTGTTCATATTCCAGATTTTGATTTTGGAAGACCCTCGTTTAAGGGTTTAATACCCCGACTGTACTTTTGCATGTTAAGTTTCCAAAATCAGCTTCATTATCAATAGATATGTTTATCTCAGCACATACAAGAGATTTTTGACAATCCAGATATATGCTTATATTGCATATTTAAAAGACAATTAAGAAAGTTATGTTGACGTGTGAATTTCCAAAACAGGAGGGTAACAGAAATATGACCTGATGATGTCTTTGACGACAACTATAAAATGTGTAAAACAAAAAAAAATCTTTCTCAAGTTTGACCGTGAAAATAAGCAGATACATTAAGCTCCTTAATTAGACTGTCTATTTCGGGTTCGAAAATTCTACTAGTTTAGAATTTAATAAAAATTCTTATTTAGTGTCATTGTTTAGAGAACGGTGCATTTTAACAGAAAGGACAAATTTTACGTAGTGCATGTAATATGTACTGATATATGTTTAGATTTGACTTATAACCCCTGAAATAATTGTTCATTTGGTTCTTCTTTTATTTGGTTCCGATTCCCGTGTCCCGTGGTATATATTTCTATTATGTCGATGTTTACTGAATAATTTTACATTTCGGGTATAATTTGTTCTTTTTTTTTTGTCTAATGTGATTATATATGTAGTAAATACAATTCGAAGATACAATGGGGATGATCTAAGTTCGTTCTGAGTTGAAAAGGAAAACATAATTATATAATAATACGTCATCATTGTTGTAAAGCAAAGATATAGACTGATGCACGGTTACTTTAATAGTGATAATTTTTAATTGATAAGGAAAAGGGACATTGGTGCTCTTTCTCGACTTTCTAAATCGTCCAAAAAATAGATAATCAACTTAACAGTTTATTTTGCTCAATTTATGAAGTTGAAACAACCCTATTAAGAGCTTTTTACAAGGAATGATATTCTATCCTTGTTCAAAGCCTTGTAGAGGCCTCTAGATTTTTAAATTACTCTTGTGTTTTTCGTGTCTGAATTGCAGTCTCTCTGACATAACCCCATATCTTTTCTTATTTTATATAAACAGAAAACACCTTTTACAATATTCCTGCACACTTTATGTACAAAATAGTCATCAATACCAAACAATGACTCCTGACTTGGAGGAGGCACCTGATACATATGTTGGGATTAAACATGTTCTGATATATCAAAATACATTCTAGTTGGTCTAATTTTATTTAAAAAGAAAAATGCGGATTAATAAAAACTGTTATCACATATTAAATGGTTATAAGCTCTTTTCTGCATGTCTAATATGGAACAAATATCACATGCCGTCAAGGCTGATACGATGGTAGATATGAATTTTACATTGTAAATCCATATCGGCCCTCAGGCGTTATAAGAGAGCATTATGGCGTCACGTTTATTGTTGTTTATGGTTGTACTGCCAGGCTATCATTAATATGATCAATTTTAATTACTGAAGTGAACAATTTCTTAAATGTGTGCAAAACTGATTTTTTTTTAATTTTGTTGGAATTCACAAAATGTTCTCACATTTATCAAAACAAATTAAGGACAAAAATATGTGATAAATAGATCATAACATGTCACTTTCCACATCAACCCTGGTATCATCACTCGACCAGTATCGTCCTTCTACTAAAGCCCTCGGCTCCGATATTTTAGTCTCGGGACGATCCCTGAGTTGATATGGAAAGTGACATGTAATAATCTATAAATATATGGCAGCATATAGAAAAGATATATTTTTGAACATTGTACGCTATGTAACAAACATGCATTATATAATAGCAAGATTTGTAGAAAATGAAGATTTATAATAACGTTTTTGTTTTTTAAATTGTTTACTAAGACAACTTATATGTTGCATAAACATAAAATACTGAATATTATTTTAATTTAAATTGTTGCCGAAAAATATTCCCTTTCCTTAGATATTTATATCTTATGAATGTTGACCATAAATTAGTTGAATCTTAAAACATATTATATTCTGATAAAATCTTAACATTCATATATATGTAATTCTTATATATCGAGAAAAGCATTTTTTCTGTGTAGATTAAAACTTGCGTCGTCATAATGGCTGTGGCACTTGTAGTGGCATCATCTGTGGAGGGAAAGTCATGCCTAGATAAGTGTGATAAAGCAAACTGGAAGTGCAGAGGGCGATGTGGGGGTGCATCCAACAGACCTTGCATCATGAAATGCAGAGATAAAGCCGCCGAATGTAGATCTAGATGCTATGACAAACGTTCCCTGGAAGAACTAAGTTCTGAAGATAAACGTTCAATGGAGTGGGTTAGTTCTGAAGATTAGCGCTCCATGGATTGACCAAGCTCTGAAGACTGGGATAAACAAAACTAATTAATAAACTGTGGTTTTATTGTTAAACCATCTTAATGCGCCGTGTTTTGATTTTTTCCCGTTTTTCATGTAAAAAAATTATATTAAAAATCGATATCCAATCCTTAATTTTCTTTCTGTATTTATATTGCCCATACATGCTATATAGTATGAAGCATTATTTAGTATGAAACAAATATACAATAATTAACTGCGTGTCTTGATTGATTTATTGATTGCTGCTTAACATCACAAGTTAGCATTTCAACCACATTTGGGCAGAGTCTGATCCAGATTTTTGGAAAAGGAAGGCTTACTTGCCAAAACATACTCACTTTTGGAAAGGGGGAGCTGTCAATAGATACTCGCCTGCATGCAAAACAAGGGCTAAAAATCATATTTACATTTCGAAAGGTGACCCTGGCCCCTTAGATCCGCCCCTATTTTTTGTGTTACATATTTCTTTTGTAATAATTTTACTCCCTTTCAAATACATTTGGATCCATTTGAAATACGCACCACTTACTCTCTTTCGATGATTTGTAATCAGATTTCATACAAAGTCCTTATCATTAAATCCTTCGCCACCACGCAAGTCGACTTAATCTCTGAATCTGTCCTAGATAGAATTTGTAGTATTTGATTCGCACATCTAGGAGAACTAATATTCATAACATTTCAAAGTCAAAAGTCAACATAAATTGTTGTTAGCCTCTGTCAGCTCACAAATGTGTTGACCGGTACGAAATATCCATTTCACAGATGACAATAGATATCTTCTGACTGTCATGAATACAAATCCGTTCCTATACCGGTTGTGACTAACATCGATTGTGACTATACATCGACTTTGACTACTGAGTAACACGACGGGTGCCACTAGTGGAGCAGTAGTTGCTTACCCTTCTGGAGAACCTGAACTCAACCTGGTTTTTCTAGGGTTCCTGTTTCTCCAGCTTTAGTTTTCAGTGTAGTGTTGTGTGTTCTATGTTTGTCTTTCGGTTCATTTTGTTGGCCACGGTCTTGACTGTCTTCCGAAATAACGATTTCTGTCTGACCCTTTGGTATCTTTGAATTCCTTTATATTCCAATGATTCATAAAATTATCTCTGATGCGTGTTCTTAGTAACATTTTGAACTTCCCTTTGTATAGGCTTTACATATATGGAGATCAATTTCTCACATATCGGACAATGGTATCCATGGTTTTCAAGGATAAAGATTTCTATGTCTTACACCGGTGCAAGACAAGCTACACGCATTTATTCCCGCCAAATTCATTTTCCCTTGATAGTTATCATACTATTGGTTAAATTGTGATTTTAATTCATTTGGGGAATTATTATAGGCCTATTAAAATTTAAAATGCTGAATTTACGGTCATTGTGGTATTTAAATTGTGTAAATACATCGATATTTTAAAAGCGCAATCTTTTGCACGCGCTCATTGTCTGTGACGTTGCATAATGTAAACAATGGCGTCCAGTGAGTGTTATGTGTATTTACGATATAAAATGTGAGAAAAAGAATCAAACACCATCGAAAATACAAGACGGAAGCCTCGTCAGAGAACGATACAAATCTTACCCTCGGGGGTACTTTAGGTGGTGTTAGATTCTATATTTCCATTCTTAAGAACAAAACATTTGAATATAATGATTTATCCTCCAAATGTTTGTTAGTTTTATACCCATAGTACGCAGACTTCAACAAATCAGATGATGACTTCCCCAGTCAATGCCAATATATAAACATCTGTAAATAAAAATATCACAGTATAAAGGCAATTGGCCCGTTTCTGAAATAATAGAAATATTAGTAGACTTCTTTGAAACCCCTTTAATATGTTTGCAAAATGATTCATTAAGCTTTTCATGCTCCCAGTCTTTAAAGATGTCATTTAAACTGGAGATTAAATGATTGATTGATTGATTGTTGTTTAACGTTTAACGTCCAGTGGCAAATATTTCATACATATTCAGGACGGAAACAAGTTAGCGAACAATACATCAATATGTAGACTGTAACAAAGGGACCGGTAAGGGAGGGACCTTTAGACTGCCACTGGAAAAATTGCGGGTTGGATAGGGGCGGAAAATTTAGCCTTGT
>JAULBM010071010.1:0-10073 GCA_032357055.1 Geukensia granosissima | reverse complement strand
CATCACTCCACGTTGTACTACGGTCGAAGTTCCTGCTCGGCAGCACGTGTTGCTGCTTCGATGACAGCTACGTGACTGTCAGGACAACAGTATTTGGTCTGCCAATTTATTCATTAGAGTGCATGCCAGTCTGTCATATGTCAAGGTTCTTTGACCTCTTTTTCAGGGTTGAGTTATCGTATAAAATTTGCAACACATTATCACATTTCTAAAGTCCATTTCTCAATAATTTAAAGAATTCATACATACTTGGGCGAGTTGATTTGTCATCTGATGCGAATTATCCTCAAATTGTAGTGCAACAGCATATTGACCGTGAAAATCCGACCTATTCAACCCTTTCTTTCAGATTTGTTTTGAAATAAATTGTACTTTTGGAAAGCTCAAAAACTCTTAAAAAGATAAAACTGTTACTTTTTGACAAGATGTTCTTTTCGAGCATAGAACAAAATTTCCACACCTACCTTGACAGTGTTGATATATGTACACATCGTGTAGTGTAAAGTCGATCCCTCCGAGTTCTGTTATCGCTGTGAAAGGTCTAGAACCTGCTTCCAGTAAACTACGATCATTTACTTGAATGTACCTCCTTTTTGCTTTAATTGGATTTTTGAAAAAAATTATTATTGATAATTTTTTTTTCTGATAAAGGGTGACTGTGTTGTTTTTGCTTAATTTTTTCCCTTGGTCAGGGGTGGGACGGATCATTCAAAACATGTGTAACCTAATAGATCGTGAGCTAGGTCGACCTATCGTGCACCCCCACCTTGGACTCTACCACATATGATTTTTTTATGTATTAGGGTCTATACTAAAGAATTTTAGATGTTCCCAAGAAAAATGTTGGGATAGGCTATATATGCCAGGCCAAAGTTTAGTAACACCCTCAGATTTTTTTAATTTTATAATTTCAATGTAAATATGTTTCCGAGATCCCTGACAGCGCCTATCAATTTGGTATCAATGAAAAGCTGTAGGCATTACATATCAAATAAGTCTAAAATATTTAGGCTATTTCTTCTAACTTTAGTAGTAATCGCTAAAACTTTACCCCTACCCCTAACAAAAATAGACAGAAAAGAAAAAAACAGGATTTCAATTTTGTTATTTTGTGAATGTTCGCCACTTTTCTAGAATTTTAGCAATTAACATCTTTTGAATGATAAATTGCGCCAAGATAAGTAAAAAAGTTCAGCAAATTTATTTTTTAGCCAAAATTATGAAAAACAAGGGATTTTTTAGATTTCAGATTTTTAAGCAGTTTACGACAGATTGCTAAAAAGTACTGAAAAGAATGTTTTGATGTTAGATTTTTTTGTTATAACATCAATTATCTTAATTTGAAGCAAATTTGGTACGATTTTGACAATTTTTTAACTTCAAAATAAAAAAATACTACCCCTTACCCTCAAATTTAGCACAAACATTGCATTATTTGTGGATAATGTTTTGTACAGGGGTGATAAAATAATGTATTTCTTTATTAAATTGACACAATAAACACTAATGAACTTAAGTCTTACGGTTATTTGGCAATAAAATTTCTTAACATTAAAATAATGACGGAAAACTGAAAAATGGGAGATTTCAGGATCATAGAATTTTCTACTACTGCATAAAAACTGTTATCTCGGTTACATTATACACATCACAAACTGATTATTTCTGTTGAATTTATGTCTGATTCGTATTTTACACCACATATGACTATTATTACTATTATGTATGAACATTTGATGAGAAATATAGGGAAAATTTCCTCTTATTCACGTCATTTTTTAGTTATTCGTTCAAAAGAAGCCTAGTTTCAGATTTCTTTGTCTTTATGTTTTAGATTTCATACACGGACTATGATACATGCACCTATTCTAAGTCCAGACTCATTGCAATTGTATTTTCTACGTGCCATTTTTATTTTATGAATAGTAATGATGTCGTTAATGTCAAGAAGACCGCGCCACATCTTACTAAGCATGTGGATATCAAAAATTAAATTTTAAAAGTTTTCATAGGCCCGAAACCAGGGTGGAATCTCGCTTGTGTCGAGCTCTAAATCGCCCCGACTTAAAAAAAAAACAAATGTGTACCGGTAAATGTTAGATGACAGGCGAAATATCAAAATATTCCTTAATGAAAATGATAGAATTTAAATGGCACGAAGACAATCAAATGGCTACGAATCTTGACTTGGGGGAGGCGCATGTAACATGCAGCGGGGCTGATCTTATTTTATTGGATCCAAACGGTCTCCTTTCATTTCATAAACAAAGGTAAGCACTGTTTAACAGCTTTTTATACATAGTATATAAATTTATTTTGAGATAAAACAACTTAGTAAAATACTCTTGCAAATGCTGTCATCGATAGCCCGGTATGTCTTCTTAGTCAAAAGGGAAAATAAAACAATATAAAGGTGACATAAAAAAGACACACTGAAAAAAAAAACGAAAAATCGGAAAGTATACAATTGGCTCAGGTATTCTTGCTATTAAACATAATATCAAAATCAAAAACAAATAAAAGAGAGATACTCCATAGTAAATGTTTCAAGTTAACTCAAATAAAGCTCATTAAGCTTTACCGAATGACAGTAATCAAGCCTTGTATCATAAAAGGTAATCAAATAAAGAAGTTTATCATTTTTCACCGATATGTGCACAATCATTTACATATACAGGTAGTTAATCGGAGCTATTCGGGGCTGGTCATAGAGGGAGTTAGATTACACCCTTGCTGAACCTAAATGTGGGGATTTTCAAACGCTGATTATTGAAATATGAAGAAGCGGCCACCCAAGTATCCTTTTAAAAACATTTCCAGTTTCCGGAGGGAGGAAAGGGTCCAATTCGTAGACAAATAATTTTGCATTTTCAAACTTATCATATTGATACATCTAAAGAATCAAAATTTACATGCACTTGGTGGAAATTTGTTCAAGGCCGTAAAACCGAAAAATATCCCTTGCAATTTCTGGCATTGCCTTATAAATGGTCAAATATTTGACTTTTAAAACAGTGATTTCATTTAGTGTAAGCCTGAGACCTTCAGGTGCACAGTACTAGGGCATACATGTATATACATTTGTTATACATCTATTGTAATAAAGATGCACAATAAACTGTCTGATATGATTAAAATCTATTATATATCAGTATATCAGAATGCTTTACATGATTTTTGTCTTGTCTCGTCTAATTTTCGTTTGAGACTTGGATGGTGTTCGCTGCCAGATTCATATTCTACTGGTAGAGATGTTTTCTTCACCACCTTGTTGCGAGTACTGTTCTCTTTCCAATATTGCGTCATCATTTTCGACGACGTTGACTCGTATCTATGTCTGGCTGGACAAAGAAGTGTGATCAGGTCATGCTAGAAAACAAATATATAAATGAAACATTTGCTACAGATATACAGGTATTTAAAGATTATAAAATAAGATTTTTCCTAGAGAATAAAAAACGGGCATATATTCACTACAATGATTTAAAACATATAAAATAGTAAAACATCAACTAATATCTGTTATCTACATATATAATAAATATATATGTGTGGACACAGTAAAATCTCGCTGCAAAATGGAAAGACAAAACAAAAAGTTGACCCGTTAATCTGGTCAATGAGAATATCATGTCAATTGCTGTTTACCTGACATGTAACAGCTAAGTAAAGAACTAAGCAAACAACAAGACCAAGTTACTGGACTATATAGACGATATCAAGGGACCATATCATTTACCGACTGATTCAACATTGGTAATTGAAAATACGCTTAAGAATGAATCATTATACCATATATTATTGGCAATAATATGACAATAGTCGTTCAATCATGAAAATGAGGTCAATGACACATGATATAAGACAGAAAGATATGTGCTTCCATTAATGAGTATAAACACACCAAGTATTGTTGAACTATCGTGTTTGGTGACTGTAAAATAGACTAATTCACGAAAACTTAACTATAGTAATTTAATCGTGAAAATGGGATCAAGGTCAAATGACATATAACAGACTGGCAAGTACCCCATCAAGATCTAACTATAGATCAAATATGGTTGGTCTAGGTAAAACAGTTGTTATTAAATGGACTTAATTGTAAAAACCTGTCGCCAGGTTTACCAAGTCATTCATCCATGAAATTGAGGTCAAGATCATATGGCATATACAAGACTGGCAAGTATCCACAAAAATCTAACTATAGACAAAATATGATGGGTTTAGGTACAACAGTTGTTTAAAAATGGAATTTGGTGTAAGAATATATAAATTCAGTCAACAAAAAATGAGTTCAGGGTCAACTGACATGACATACTAGCGAGTACTCCCAAAACTAACTATGGTCAAAATATGGAGAGTCCAGGTACAACAGTTGTTGAGAAATAGACTTGAATGTGAAAACTTGTCGCAAAAAGTCACTAATTCAAATGAGGTCACGGTCAGATGGCATATAGAAGACTGGCAAGTTCCGACCGAGATATTCATTTACCCTGATCCGATTGACAACAGTGAATGACAGTTGTTCAAGTTCCGACCGAGATATTCATTTACCCTGATCCGATTGACAACAGTGAATGACAGTTGTTGAGAATTGAGTTGAGTGTAACAAATTTACAATGTCACTCAATCTTGAAAATGAGGTCAAGTCATATGGCATGTAGCAGACTGGCAAGTACTCAATATCTAACTACGGACAAAATATGGTGAGTCCAGGCATCACAGTTCTTAAGAAATGGACTTGAATGTGAAAGAAGGTCACAGAATTTACAAAGTCACTCATCTATGAAAATGAGGTTACGATCAAATCGCATTTAGAAGACTGGCAGGTTCCCAACAAGATCTTACTGCAGACTTATTATGATGAGTCTAGGTATGAAAGTTGTTGAGAAATGGAGTTGAGTGTTAAAAAATACAAAGTCACTCAACCATATATATGAGGTTAACGACAAATCACATACATCAGAGTGGCAAGAACTCCCCCAGATCTTACTAAAATCAAATATGGTGGATCCAGGTACAACAGTTGTTGAGTTGTTCCCACCAAGTTTGGTTAACTATTCTTATAATGCCCATACAAAATGTAAACGCCGCCGCCGCCACCAGATGTATAATACCTATGTCTCGCTTCCGGCGACAATATCAATAATTTATTGTTAACCAGAAGTAGCATCAAGCTTCA
The DNA here is from genome assembly GCA_032357055.1 of Geukensia granosissima. Lineage (NCBI taxonomy): Eukaryota > Metazoa > Mollusca > Bivalvia > Mytilida > Mytilidae > Geukensia > Geukensia granosissima. The sequence goes on along the minus strand of JAULBM010071010.1, from coordinate 4,891 downwards.
ATTGGCATGAATAGATAAAATGATTGTCATCTATCAGATCATTAATTGATATACATATAAAATGATCCCATCATGCATGTATCACTATTGACGGGAACATCATAGTAACTGGCATCGGGGAAAATCGGAAAGATCGTGTTTAATATTTTTTCTGTTTCATATTCCTATCAAAAGATATTTATTTACCATGACCTGATTGACAACAGTTTATGTGTATATGAAACAAAGTGCTAAATAAACAGGTGAAATATTCTTTTTCAGTCATTCGAATGATAAAGTCACCAAGGGCATGGGCTTCAGTTGGCGCTGTACCGTTTGTTAACCGTTATAGTTACTGGTTACTTATGCAATCTACAACAAACTGGCCACAAATTTAATACCCCAGCAGAGTTGCGGATTTTTTCATTTACTTTTCATTAAGTAATTCAAATTATATGTCCTTATTCTACTAGTCCTATAAGTATGTCAAAGTAACCCTTTTTCTAATGCATAATAGTAATTTTTCCTTTCATCACATAAGTCTCCACAATTTAAAAGAAAATGGATTTCATCTTCAACACCCAACTGAAGCTTTGTGTTCGTTCGTTTTATTGAGTTCGAATGCCACTTTCAACAATGTTTCAATCATATCGCGGCTGTTTCAATCATATCGCGGCGGTCAGTTTTATTGCAGAGAACAACAGGGCTTGCATGAAGCATGGATCATTTCCACCTGTTTCTTTTTTGTTAAGTGCAGTTATTCTAAAATAGAAGACTAAAGATTCACGTGTAAACGCAACTAGCTGCAAATGTTTTATTCTGCCATCCGAAAATAACTGCACGTAATTTTTACACCACCACCACCTCCACAAAAATGGGGGCGGAAAGGGTCCATGTCCCAAGCGCCTGTGAAGAGACACACAGGCCTTAGGCAGGTAACTGACAAGGACAAGACGACTGTTGTGTTGGCAGCTTGTACAGATTGAAAAGTCTTACCCTGAAATTACTGTTCATGGAAATATAGATGATTGGGTTGACAAAACTATTGGACATGGCTATCCAATGTGCAACAAAATAAACGATTTGCAGTTGATCCATGTATTTCAACAATTCCGGGTTGTAGTCAAGCGTGAGTGTAAACGCATGGAGAGGTAACCAACACAATCCAAACAATGTAACTATGGTAACCAGCATCTTGACTACCTATAATTAAAATAAGGAATCAGTGAACATATGCAAAACACTATATAAAAGAAATTTTCAACGCGGGAATCTAGCAAATCCAGGAAATGTCTGAATAAATGCGTTCAACGCATAGAACGTAATTTTCTGGTATATAAGTGTATAATAAACTAAATATTTCTGCCAGATTTTCAACTGAATTTGAGTGTTTAAATAACGTCTAACTCGTATACTTCGAGTTTGACTTGGCAAAGACCTCTATCGAATGAGCATCACCAAGAAAAAAATAAAACAAATGTCCGAAATGAAGGATCGCTAAGAACATAGGATAACAAAGATCCGAACTGAGACGTCATAATCCTTTGGAGTAGCAAGGTTCACCGATTTGTCAGTAGCTTGGCTTTATTCCCTTAAATATCATAACAGGTTTAAAGCCTTATAGTGGAACACTCACTTTATGGACAGCTGACGTTTTTATTCATGGAAACCTTGGTTAGCATCAGGTGTATGCATTTTTCCGCAGTGTTTGATCGAAATCACCTTTAAAACCGAACAAACTTGGGCTCACATTGCTTTCGATTCACTGCCGGGCACTTACTCATTTGCTTTTCCTTGAAAATATAGCACATTGAACGGGGCTATATTGCATATTTGTGCATCGATCAGAGGTTGATATGTGCTATGTTTTAATCAGTCCCTGCCGTAAACGACAAGGACGTTTGTGCAAAGCAGTATTACCCAATTGGAATTCCAGAGAAAAAATAGAGAATTTTTTCATCAATAAAAATAAATATCTAATAATATACGATAGCTTAATAAACAATACGGTATTGATCAATTTTATAAACAACATTTAAATTTGCTTTTTTTCAAGTCGTGCGTTGACATTGTGAATAGATAATTAATGGGAAAAACATTTGAAAAAGTAAGAATTGAGTTTTGTTGGGAAAATAATGAATTTGCGTGTGTTGTAAATACTGATAAATACTACTAAAATTACAGTCGAACCCGATATTTTCCAACCAGGGCTGTTCAATAGCCTAGCATATAGTTTTTTATTTCATAAACAGTTTTATCATTCAAATTGCCCACCTATTTCTACAAAATACAAGTTTACCTATGTACAATTAATTAATGAATTTTGATATGTTATATGTACATTTCAAGGAGTAATCTCTCACCAGTATTATTAGACCAAAAACATTGACAATCCGAAATCCATACATTTAAATAGAATACTCATACCCAAACAAAAAGTGATAGGCAGCCAAATCCAGGTGGAGAGACAATGAGCAATACAGGGAATGAAGCCTTTCTGTTATTTAAGGGCTTTACACTAAAATTATTCCTGGAAATTTCTGTAATATGTGTTAAATATCATGCCAGACAAGTCCGACAACTAGGCCGGAGAATACCCTCAAGGACCTCTGGTCCAACAGCAGAGGCATCAACCATGTGGTTTAAAATACAAGATTAAAAATGTTGAATTAATATGGTGAATTTTGATATGCTATTCGTACAAAGTCTAGTTAAGTATTTTGACACCTAAAGCTAGGATTCAAATTGCAACCGTTTTTGGTTTTTATATATGGGGTTTGCGACAAAACGTTTTAAAATAATTGCATTGAAACTTCTTAATTTATTACAGTACGATGCGATACTGTACTAAACAAAACAAATAATATTTTTTACAGTCATATGAATCAGTTTTTATTCATTTTTATCGATTTTGCATGCTCTCTCAATCTTAGAATTGTTCCAATTGTTCCGTTCTGGCTATGGCTGCTGGACAGATATTGATTGGAGTAAATTCACACGATTTATCTGTATTTATTTTATTTTTTTATTATTATTTTAAAGGACAATCTCATGAATCAGCAATTGCCGTAGTAGAAGCACATAGACAGAACCTGTGCATAAAAATACGTTCACCTCATGATGTTAATTATACACATGCATTGTTATTTAGGATAATTAATTAATGCAATAGATACGTATTATTTTGTGTCAGAGAACTCTATATAGCCTACAGCTGTTGAAAACTGTATACATCGCAGCAGTGAATACAGATATCTTTGAGACACACACAGAATCATGAAGGTCTATAGAAATTCTTGTGGTAATCACAGGCGCTTGGGGCAACAAACCTTTCCCTTTTTCACCTTGCCTTTTTTTAATTTCTGATGTAAAAATAAGGTGTAGTTGTCTATTATAACAGAATCGAAAAATGCTGCCGGTCGCTTCCTCAACATTTTCCGATTTTGTTATAAAAAGAGATTTGAAGATACCAAAGGGGCAGACAGAAATCGTGAAGTCGGAAGACAAACAAGACCTTGGTCAACAAAAAAAAACGAAATACAAACATAGAACACACGACACTACACTGAAAACTAAAGTTGGAGTAACACGAACCCTACAAACACCAGAGTGAGTTCATGTGCTCCGATAGGATAAGCAACTCCTGGTCCACTAGTGGCACCCGTCGTGTTACTCAGTAGTCAAAGCCGGTATATCGATGTTAGTCACAACCGGTATTGGAACGGATTTGTATTCATGACATTGGGAGGATATGCTTTGTCATTTGTGAAATGGATATTTCGTACCGGTCAACCAAATCATAGAAACCCTTTGCTCGGTAGCTTTCTGTCGCAACCATCTATCAATAAAATCCTGATAGGAAGCACAAGCCCTGGAGTAGCGTATACACTCAGTATGCAGGTGCGGCTGGAATGTTGTTAGACATGAACGGAAAGCTTACAATCGGAAAATCAAAGTCATCTCTCGTATCGTAAAGTTTTGTTTTTAACCCGCCCTTACTGTCAATTTCTCGATGTAAGTCTACAGTGGCGGATCCAGAGGGGGGCGAAGGGGACGTTCGCCCCCTCTTAAAAAAAATAATAAAAAAATTTAAAAAAGTAAAAAAAAGAGAGAGAGAAAGAGGAAAATGCTTCACATTTGCGGCCAGGAAAAGCTTCAATAATACTTCGCCGCCCCCCTGGTCCCCCTACAAGGGCTCTGCTTAAACGGTCCCCAGACCCCCCGCCCATTTTCGTCCCTCCTAACACAAAAACCTGCATCCGCTTCTGGTCTAGGTAAGAAGCAGACGTTTTTGTTTCTGTTGTATCTTTGATTTCAAGTTTAATGTGATAGATGCGGTCAACAGAAGAAGAATTTTTATTGACCAATTAGGGGCCCACTAGGGTCATGAACATGGTTAAACATTTATAATAATTGCAATGGACATACAATAATGACATACACAGAGAAGAGAAGAAATTATGACAATAATTATTACAATTTTAAATGATATGCCCCCCACATAATAGGCATTTCAATGTTTTGTTCAATGTGGTTGACTTGATAACATGATAATAAAAATAAATATAATGTTGTGCAAACTTTTAATTTTGTTTCTATTTATCCAGTTTTACATAGTTACATGAGATAACTACACGTAATTGAATTTAAAAAAAGCAGACACGGTGGATACCCCAAGTACGGGGCGCGGAATGGGACTTTTGTGTTTTTGTACTCGAAATTAAATTTTGTCCCGATAAATGTGAGTTTTGTTCAACAAAAATGAGTTCAGTTTAACAAGATTTGTAGCATACTACAAATTTAAATTATGTCATACAAAATTATCTTTCAATGGCCAAAAGTTAGTTTTGTCATGACAAAATTCATTTTTGTAACACAGACTTTACTTTTGTTACCTAATTTGAATATTGGG
>JAULBM010070999.1:0-10075 GCA_032357055.1 Geukensia granosissima | reverse complement strand
TGAACAACATGGACCCCACCAAAAAAACTGGGGGTAGACTCAGGTGCTCCGGAAGAGTAAGCAGTCTCTGCTTCCTGTAGGTCACCCGCCATGTAGCTCATGTCAAATCAGGTTAGAGGAAGGACATAAAGAAAACAACGTGCTAAGTGAATCAACGCAGTGAAAAGAAAATGGTGAAATGGTAGTGAAAATGTAGTTATTTGAACATATGACAAATCGTTTACTTCTTAAAATACACCTGGGATTAAAACACAAGCTTATAAATCCCAGAATACACATAATTAACATCTGAACAGTTTTGAAAATATTTTTGTTTTGTTCCTTGGTAAGATTCTCTGAACCAAATAATCAAAGGTAAACACACTGAATATGAGTACCGTTTGTTCATATTTGGTATTCACCATTTCATATCTCTACATGTTTTTATGTATCTATATTGCATTATTTATTGTATATCTGCCTTGCTTTGATCTGACAATTTTTTGTCGCCATGTTACACAAATGTTGTTTTCTGAACTTAATGAATAAAACCAGTTGTCTAATGTTATATGCGCTTTTCACACCGATCGACCGTTTTTTATATAAGGTGATTATCAATCCATACGCACTGATTATCAACGCCACGTGTATATTATAGCGGACTCCGATTGACGACGTCACTCTCGCCATGTAAACTCAATTTGCGACAGTTAAATCCCCGGTCTACGTCCTAAAAGCTTGAAAGACAATAAAGTTATCTCCAAAATAAAATTACAGTCACTGAACACATTTTTGTCGTATGTTTGTTTTCGAACTTTAATGAATGGCTTAGAGAATTTTCAAATCCCCCAACATCAGCAATCGGACCACACTCGGCCAATCCCGGCAAAGCTCTGAATCAAGCCGTTTAAAAACCAATCTGAACACGCTCGTACATTTCCGTCATTCTTCGTCATTTTTAACGTTAGTGACGTTGTTGTTTCTATAGGATATATGGATAGACCAGAGATGGAGGATTGATTTTTTTTTATTTCTCCGATAAATTTCGCGATTATCAAATATCCGACTGACAAAACCAATTTCACCGTTGAATTATCTTCGCGCGCGATATTTTTATTCAAAATTCATTTTCTTATTTCTATTTTTCTATTTTATTTCTTAAATTATCAAAGAAATTTTTGACGGTATTTCACGCGAATAAAAATTTTGGGGAAACATTTCTCTGTGAATTTCTGTTTCGAAAAGGTCGAGAACAGTAAATTAATTGATTCGAAACGGTCAAGAATATAAATTATTTTTTGTAAATTTCTGTTTTAGTTTTATACTTTCAGAGAAAATGTGGCAAGAAGATGTAAAAAATGGCAAAACTGAAAACTAAAGAACTTAATCAAGGTAAATATCTCGTTTTATTGTATCAGACATTTAATGACTAATATTTCGTTTGAATCCGGTTGTTGTATTTGGTACGTTTCACTTCCACACTTTTCAAGAAAAAATTAATCAACATTGATCTTTTTTTCAGCAAATGTAGGTTTTTATATGTCAATAATGACTGTTTGCTAAATAAATTTTAGAAACTTATTATATTGACCAAATTCTGAAATAATTGATACCAAAATCTTAAAAATGTCCTGAAAAGTTTGGACAATAGTTTTCTGAATAATACTAGATTATTACTTTTTTGTGGATTTGATTAAGCTAATTTTCTCCCCACCCTTAACAGAAAAACGTAACCCTCAATTAAGAAAACAGCATGTTCATTCATTTTGAAAACATCTGTATTATTGATTCAGTATATTAATTACTAATTAGCATAGAAAATATCCATATGTCGCACTAATAATCCACTTGATACTAAGGTTTTCATCACTTGTATCTGGACCCCGTTACGGTCAATTATCATATCCCCATGATGTTTTTGTTCCGTTATTGATCCTAATACACTTGTCAATTAACCTCACCAGGAGTCAAGAGTGATAATTAAACACCCAATCAATGAAATACCCACGGACCCGGTTTTTAGTTAACCATTTGATCAATCATTATCAATTATATAAATTCTTTTCGATCTGTTATGCAAACTTCCGTTAGGCCAATACACAGATCGATGTCAGTTTCACCGTTATGTGTATTGATTGATGATCTGCAGCCTCGAACTGATAAATCATAATGCAATGTTTATAGGGAGACAGAGGAAGGAAGACAGAAAAGGAAAGACAGGTATAGAAGATAGTCAGGACTAAAAAGTGTTGGGGGAGCTAAGCTGGTAAGAAATTCTTCATTTTTACCTCTAAAATTCCACAGGTATAGAATATTTTTATCAATTTATTCAACGTGTATTTCATGATCAGGATAAAAAAAAAATCGAATGTCTAAAACATATAATATATTTATTCAAGCAAAGTAAGCTCAAAAGGTAATAGTATAGACTTTACAAATTAACTTAAAATCCCAAACCCCTATTAAATTTGACTGAGCAAGTTCAGGGTGTTTTATCTATTAAGATAGAATTTGGAATTTAAATCTTATTTAATGGATCGTGGATTCACTTCAAATTTACCACATGTACCATATATAGAAACTATAACAAATGTCTGTGACAATTGTGGGAGTTACACTTTTTTCGTGAATCCAGGATTAAGTAACTTATATTTTCTTGTGATATATGGGGATGAGATTTGATTCCGGGATCAGAACCCCATCACCTATCGTCTATTATGAATTTAAAGAAAAAAATCAATGTTTGAGTTAGCTTTTAAAAATAAAACAATAATATATTACTAATAGGATTTTACTGTTCTCCGTGTAGTTGTGTTTATAATAATTACCATGCAGCACAATTACATTGTGGGAATTTACATGCACATCTGTTTGTTTAATGTAGATAAAAATGAAGCTCTGAACAGAAGATTAGATACAGCGTCAGGTGAGTAGATTAGTTTGTACGTTTAATTTTAAGAAACAGACTAAAAACAGATATGGGAATTGCAAGCGTGCAGAGAAATTTTAATGATGATGATGTTATGAAGATGAAAGAATGTGTTAATTTTCTTTGAACTGTTAAACTGGGGATAATAATAGTGTTATGTGTGTTTATTACTTAACATTATACTGTTATCAGAATCCAAGTGAATTAACTTATGTTGAATAAATAAGATGAATTTTTACATGCTTTGTGAACCTTCCAAGGAGTAACCTTAGAACCAAAACAGAGGAAAGTCCAGATCCAAATATTGCAAATATGGAGTACTGATTTGCAAGGCAGTGAATTATATCAAACTGTTTTATACACTAGCTTGAATTTAAAGTATATAGTCAAGGATTATGATGCAGATTTAATAGAATAAAGTTATATCCTTTTTTCATCCTCACTCGGAAGAAAAAAAAAACAGATTAAATAGGATAAAATATATATCCTTTTTCATCATGATAAAATATATTCTTTTTTCATCATAACACAGGAAGGAAAAAAAAACAGGTTATTTACACATATAAACAATATTAAATTTACGGAAACGATTACTTGATTGAGATATCAGCTTGAACTTTCTGAGAGGTCAAGATTGATTTATCTATCACAGTTTAGTGTATTCCATTAGTACTTTATTGATTGTATATATTATTTTCCCCGTTAGAAACATCTGTTATTATTACACAATATTTACTAATTACCGACGCGTGCTGTGAATGTACTTTTACATCCACATAAATAGACGCTTTTAAAGAAGTAACTGCCGCTTCATTATTTTGCTGCAGTTAATTAAGAATTTCCAAAACGAAAGCATCAGTGGCCTATACCTGTAGCCGGGGTTGGGTGAGGGTAGGACGACCATAACTCCCCTTTGAATAACATACAAGCACCATTAGAATTGATCTGACTATTAAAGTTGAGATTGTGTTTGCACATCTACCATCAAAGCCAATAAGAACATATATTAACTTTTCAGAAATATCAAATATAGGGTCTAGAACTTCAGATTGCAGGATTTTGCATTAATAACCCAGAGCTTATAGGGGCTTCCACACACCCTTGGTTTCGCGTTTTGATCTAATGACCACCACGCTTGCAATGAAGGATGAGTCACTAAAAACATAAAAAGTTCAAAGAATTGGATGGAGAGGTAATAATGATTACAAATTATTGCATTTATACCCATGTGTATTAAGAAAATACAACCCGTTAAATTTCAGACATAATACAATTAATGACAAGCAGAGCCGCTGGTGATTGTTAGGATAAAAAGGAAAAAAAACAGTGTCCATGCGTCTCCTAGTGAAGGATTCCAAACTGTGCGGGCTTTTTATTTATTACAAGAAGGGCGTTTTATTTATACTCTGTGTTGCCTTCGATATTTTCGAAAAATTAGCAGTTAAACCACAGTTTTGTTGAACATACTATTCAGTATATATAATTAAATATAAACAAAACTTTAATTATCGCCGTAAGAGCTCAATAAAGACATTATAACCATTTTTCTGAATGACAACGCATGTCATAAAACAGAACTTTATTTAAATAATATAAATTTCTTTAAAAAGTGAAAACAAGATATTACTCAATCTTTAAAAAGTAAAAACAAGATATTACTCAGCCTAGGTAAATTAAAAATAAGCTGTCACTTACCTTTAGATCCTGATACACATAGTTTGTAAATTAATATTGGCAAAACATCAGGTATATATTTTAAACCTTAGGTGATTACCAAGTTTTAATTAACTATGATGTAATGTATTGCAACTTTAAATATACGGTTCCCAAAAGAGTGAGGGGGTCCTTATGAGTCATTTTTGGGCAAAAGTTTAGAGAGGGACTTAATTTTCTAAAATTACCCACAAATAAAAGAGGCAACAATACACACTTTACACCGCGGATCTACCCTGCAGTTGGTCATGGAATAATATTTTTCCAACCTAGTAGTGAATCTCTTCACTGTATAATTAGGCTCCGAAAGCAGTAGATATACATTAACATGGTCAAAAGGTCTGGAGTTCTACAGGGCATTGGTAAAGAAACCGAAAAAACGTCCTAATCATGCGATAGTTTCAGGACACAATTTGAAGGTACCTTATTTGACTTGTCCATTCATTTAACCTTTAATCTTTTTTGGTTTCAGTGGGAAGTTGTGTAGTTAAAACCCGGAGAAAATATAGAATTTTATCTGAAGTAAAAAGAGGTTTGTATCATTCAAACAAATAGATGAATATAGAGAAACAGACATAGAATAGAAAATAATAATTCCGACATTATGAAAAGGAATTCGAAGATCCAAAAGGGGCAGACAGAAATCGTTAAGTCGGGAGACAGATAAGACCATGGCCAACAAAATGAAACGAAAGACAAAAATAGAACACACAACACTACACTGAAAACTAAAGCTGGAGTAACACTAACCCTACAAAAACAAGGGTGAGTTTCAGGAAGTTATTATAGATTTGAAGGATATGCCGAGCAGATTGTACCGCATATCCATAATAAGATCTAGCGGGCACAAGCGCAGCCCCCAATTTTGCGTCTTAAAAATATTTACAAGGGTTTACAACGAATGTTTGTCCTGGCAGTGATCCGCTTTTTGAGCATGTTGAGCGATATGTGTTTTTACCTCTGCTTTTGGAAGACCTGTATCCGCAACTGAGCGCCTAAAAGATACAATCCAGAGATCTCCACAAGTCAACAAGGGTGGAACGATGCAATTATCCAATTATACTTATTATACTCAATATAACATTCGGGGTCGGTAAAAGCAATAATTGCGACAATATATGGGCGAGGATAATACTTGCCATAAACAGGACCCGGTTTGAGATTTCCCCGAATACCCGATGAAATATCAGCGTATTTCCGCTAAATATTAAAAAGGTAGATTTCCAAAACATCTAGCGATTGGTATCAAAAACGTGTTAAAATACTTACCCGTTCGTTAGTTAAAAATATATCTTCGAAAAGTTGCGTTTTACATCAGAAAAAATCAGGTTCATGTATTAAATAAGTTATTAAGATATATGAAATGAGGTGTATAGAGGATGTATGGAAAGGTAACTTACCTGATCATTATCTACATGTACATTTACATCATTTCTATAATCAGAAAGTATATATAAGTAAGTACGTAAGACGTAAATTGTGTTATATTTATATTTTTTAAGGATGTTTAAAAATAGATCCTTATGTAAAGACTTGTACATTATTAGTTAACAATTTCTAAATAATTTGGAATAGCTTTATATGGTTAAAAGAAAAGAAAAGTAATAAATTCCATCACCAACCAAGATAAGTCAGCGATAAATAACTATCTAAATCATCCCCTTTATCCAATAAGTGAATGTTGACGATAAGCGATGACGTATGAGTTTTTAGTTTTTATTAGTACAAAATTTTAAGTTTTTTTCCATTGTTAGAACAATGCCCCAAATACAAATTCAAAACATTTTAAATTTTCATCACATATGTATTTCTTAAAAAGAGTTCGTCTTTTAATTATGTCATAGAGCGATTTCCTGTATTTACCACAGGTATACTAAAATACTACATACACCAACAATGTCTTCATTGTATGCTTACGTACGTCACCCGTTCAAATAGTGAGATCGATACAATCAAGATAGATATTTGTCGTTTTTTGTCTTGTTCTCTTTGTTCTGCGGAGTTTATCAGTGCTTTTGCATTTTCCCTTTTCCTCGAGTGCCCCTTGGTATTTCTTGACACATTTTATATGAAACATTTCTTTACATTATAAGCCAATATGCCGAAAGACTTTGCCTTCCTCTTACACACCCCGATTGAGAATAGTTTTTGTTTATATATTTCAGGAACAATGGGTGTTTTCTCTAAAATCAAAACAAACAACTCCACCTTCTTTTCTAAAACTAAATGTATAGATGGCCATAAGTGGTGGGTCAGCTTTGAGTTTTATCCGTTCGCAGTTGGTGAAGCCGCCACTGTATTCGAAGGTCGCATGTACAACGAGCACGGATATTGGAGTCAATCAAAAGCTGTCGTAAAAACGCTTAACAACGCCATCGGATCAGAGGAAAATCTACAACCTACTGTCAAAATGTCAGAAATAGCGCGGTCACTAGCTGAAAATTTTTATCGCGAATATCCGGACTCTCGAAAATTAAACTTCGTTATGCCGTGTCTCGCGGAGATGGATTCAGTTTCAGTGTTTAATACTCCGTTTCGGTATATCAAAGGTTACGAAAAACAACTCGCAGACAACGAACATGTTCTCATTGAGGAGTTCATTGAGGGCGATTTTAAAATGTTCATTGACGTCAACGGGATATCCAGCGAAGCATCTGATATACTGGACACCTTTGTTCATTATTCTTACGTAGAAAGTAACGGCGATTTAGTTCTTTGTAAATTAGAAGGCACAGAAACAAAAAATGGCTTCAAAATGACAGGGGTAACAATCCATTCGAGAGAAAAGAGATTTGGCACACGCGATCAAGGTGAACAGGGTATGTTAAACGTTTTCAACAATCATAAATGTACTGATACATGCAAGAACTGGCCAACACCAGCTTTTGGTCTGGTTCCAACAGCACCGATGTTATCAGAGGGCAAAATGCAGCCGTTTGGGTATTCAAAAGGGACATCAGAGTTGTTTTTCAACCAATCACAGATCTTATATCCGCCATCTTACGAACAATCGACTCGCATAATCACACCAAAGACAGACGACAAACCTTTAGTTCACGGACAGATCAAAGTTTCATGATACGGCATTTCCAGAGTGTTTTGTACATGTAATTTAAAAATGCTTTGTATGTATTTTTTAAAGACGAAAATGTCCTTATTCGTGTTGTAATTTTTCAACAGCCCTGAACAACCATGAATAATTATTGGCTTTTGGTATGCATTTTTGTAAATTGAAAAAAGACAGCTCAACAATTCTTAAAAACATTTCTTATTTTTGTTAAGCAGCAATTTTATTTATAATGTCTTGTATTTAAAAACTGCAAATACAAAAAAACACAATCTTGAACTTTGTGACTGCAAAAGCTGTTAAAAAAGAGAAGACGAATCACCTAATCTTGTATTTAAACACTGTCTTAGTGTACCTTCATTGAAATGTTTCCAATGAAATATGTAAAAAAAGTTTTATTCTGCTATGTTATTTAAAAATTGTTAAGATCTTGTAATTTATTTACAGCTGAGCACCATGAACATTAAAAAAAAATTAACATTATCTCCATGACTATAGAAGAATCTCAAATTATAATCATGATTATTTACAATGGCAGCATTGTTGGGGCCATATCAGTATTGAGAAGTATATAAGTATTTTGTGAAGCATTACATCTATTTTTATGCTATCATTTCTTAGATTTTAGTTTTTTGCATTTGTGATAAATGGCTCTCATTGTTCTGTGATAAATGAGTGTGTAAGAAAATGTGCAATGTTATAGATACTTTCTAGTCATAAATTTTATTTATGTGTTATCATCAGATTTTTGTTAATTTATAGAAATTTTATTAATTTATCATGCTATTTATTTTAACTTTATTTAATATACTGTCTGTTTAGGACTCATTGTAGTTCGTTTTCTATTTTATAAATTTAAATAAATATTTGAGATGTGACGTATAATATGCTTTCTGTATGACTCCCTTTTTTGTATGCCGGCTTTAAGCTATATTTAGAGGGAACACTGCAGGACAGATCTTCGCATGCAGTATTAAGTAAGTAAATACTCAATTATACCGCTAATTTCTTTGCGAAATAAAGATTTGCTATACAAAACGCTATTGATTTTCTATGAATAAGCCCGGTTTCCCATTATGATAAAAAAAAACCTTTCACAATGAACTACACATTCCTTTCGAGTTTATTTAATTTTATGAGATACAGGAAATTTCCCGTGCACCTAAAATAAGTAAAATTCCAGCAGTCAAAGCACATGGTGAGTTTACATCTTTATTCAGCTTGACAACTTTTCCAAAATCGTGTATTCATCTATCATAATAGATTAACAAACAGTAAGTGTCACGTAAATTACTAACCTCACATTAAGTGTTTTTTTACCTTAGGTCTAGAGGCATGCACATCGTTCGTATAAATCAGGCTGTGTCATTTCTATATGAAAGGACATAATAACCAATCATATTTGAATCCAAGAAAGAGTTCAAAAGTGCTTAGTCCAAAGAGACAAGACAAATTCGAAACAAACTAAAAGATAAAACGAAATAAAAATAACAAAAACTTGGAATCCTAGAGATCTTTTACAAAACAGGGATGGGATCAGGTGGTCCGAAGGGTAATCATCCATTGCCCTGCGCACAACACCCTTAGTGGAATAATTTAACTCTGATCCGGGTAAACGTCAATCCGAGAAAATGTCAACTTAATTGTTGATCAACCGGCAACAGGCCCATAACCACAGGAGATACACTGATACCGTATGGATCAACTAATTCATGATGGCGACCATACAATTTAATGAGGGATGATTTCAACCTTGATTGCATGAATCCTTGATGTTATTACTGCCTATATGTAATCTTTATATAGACAATGATTCTTACCCAAGCAGACCAGTAGAGCTTATCCAGTATCCAGTTATGTTTGAAACGAACCACTTGGGAAATTTAAATATCGATTTGCTAAACAAAGATTTATGTTGTCTTTTAAATGAAAAAAAAAAAAAACAAACAAAATGGCTAAAAATAGTTTTATTGATAATTTTTCTTTGTTAATACACTGTCTCATCCACATCTCTGAAAATAGAAACAGAAAAAAATTCAAATATCAACTGCCAATCATTTTTACCGACAAAATGAATCAATATTGATTTTGAACAAGCTGTCGGACAGGCAATCACTTTTTCGGTAAACGTTTTATTTGTTGTTGTTTTGTACTCCGTAATGACAACAAGAAAGCTAATACAAATGATATGGTGTCAAAATTACAAAATGCAGTTTTGAATATGCATGTGACAACATTTTTTAAGTACTGAAGATCGGCTGAATTTCAGCTGATTTTTTCATCTCGCAACTCAAGATGTTTACTATTTTATTGGTTGATTGATTGATTGTTGTTTAACGTCCAGTTGCAAATATTTCATGCATATTCAGGACGGAAACAAGTTAGCA
>JAULBM010070978.1:0-10075 GCA_032357055.1 Geukensia granosissima | reverse complement strand
CGAAACAGGAAGTCAAAGATTCAAATATAGCAAAAGAAGCACTCAAATCCAAACAAATCGAAATGAAAAGCCAAATCCGACGGCAGGGATCACTACTAAGTGCTTTACTTTTCTAGGCCTTTCCGTATTTTCAGTATTTTAGAATTTTAGCAAATGCAGTAAATTTCTGTAAAACATTGTTTGATAAATTTCATGTAAGTTATGGATTTCAGAATTTTGGTTATGGCCAAGAGGTCAATACCAAATGTACAAAAGCCCAAAGAGACAGATTCTTATTACAAACGTTTGAAATGAACTTCTTTTTACATTTTTTTGTTTAATTTTTTAATTTTGTACATAATAGTGACGGATAGCATGTACTGTCCAGGGTGCATTTAAAATTTTTATTTTAAAACGAGGGGACCAAAGGGGTCGAATTCTCACTTGTTGTGAATATATTTATCTTTTGTCAATTTTTAGATCCCAAAGATAAATTGTAGTATTGTACGTAAAGTTATTTTATAAATCAACGATATCGCCACAGAAATGAAATATTATTCCATTAAAATTTAAGAGTTCATAAAACATTGTAAAATATTCAATCACAGATATATGTTTATATTGACAGATACATTTATTTACATGTACTACCAGATATTCACTAATTTTCACATATTACAAAAATTTCATTGACCTTGATACAATGTAATAACCTTCCAATATCAACGAGTCAACAGTTCGCACTTTTCCCAGACAACGTTTACTTTTTACGGTGTCTTTCGTATGACGTTCGTGTTTTTAAAGTAATCCGTATTTTATCGAAATTTGCTCAATTTATCCTGAAGAACTTGTGTTAACCAATTCTGATATCTAATGGTTTCTTCTTTGCTTGACCACTGAATATTGTTTGTCCTTAACGAATTATAAAATAGACAACTCTAACATCCCAGTTGTAAACTGTTCTATTTTAATATGGTCATTCCGTAAGTGTTCTGATTTCACAATTTGATTAATTTTCTAGTGATTGATTTAGAGTATCTAACTTCAATGATAGAATTTTATATCTTACAATATAAGGAAGAACACAGGTTTTTCTAAAACACGGAGATATGTTATGATTGTCCATGAGACTGTTATCTAAAAACTATAAATTACAAATTTCCACAGACTACTCTTAGGCTTTCTATCATGGACAAAATATCCACTTCCTAAGGAAAGTTATAAATTGCTCCAAAATACAAATGTGATATTAGTCATATTCAAATTTAACAATTATTGCCCAATAAAGTATACAATGAAAACAAAGATACAGTTAAACATAAAAAGCAACGAAATCCAATAGACTATAGGTTGCTTGCTTAGAACATGCACATAGAATATTTGCAGTGTTTAACTTTTTTCCGAGCGCTCAACCCCTCACAATGTGGTGAGACAACACACTTCTAGAACATGTGTAAAGCAATAGGTAATCAAATCATTAAAAAATCAGGGGAAACAAAGTTTTACTAACTAATTATTAAATAAAAAATCAATAATTATTAAATTAGTGTCCAAATATCTAGCAACAGCAGGAGAAATAATGAATCGAATCACACTGCAGAAAGACAAACGACAGAAAGTCTCGATAATAGGGGACTATTTGGTTTTTACTTATTGGCAACAACCAAAATTCCGAAAACCGTAACTTAAACTTTAAGACGAAGCACTTCCCCAATGACTTTACTGTAAATTTCATTTGGTCCAAATGTAACTGGATATTCTTAAATTTGTACTGATCTTTTAAATTTTGGCCCCTAGCTTGTCTGATGAAAGTGAATCCAGGAAGTGACTTTACACAGAGTTAAATTTGGGTTTCGCATATTTGTTATGCAAATAATGTATGTAAGATGTCAACCGTGTTTTCTATAGCATATATTCCATTTTCTTTCTTTTACAAAATAAAGTAGAATTCAACCCCTTTGGGACCCTTGGTTAATTAAAGATCTAAACGCAGATTGCTCTTCTTCAGGCTATTTACAACCATTTTACAGAAAAAGAAAATAGAAAATGTAGGAATTCATGTTACCTGGGGAAATAAGGTATTTGATCTTTGTAATTTGAATGCTTGTTTGAATTCTTGAACCAAATATGAAAGCATATGACAAATTGTCAGCTGAGCTGATAGAGAATTAAAGGTTTGATATTTTTTAGAAGGTTTTACTCATTTGTAATTGAAGATGTAATGCTGCTTTCGTTTAAAAAATATCAGAAGAGTAAATAGTCGTATTAAAGTTCATTTGACTGGTATGGAAATATGGAAACAAATTATTGAATAATTCAGAAGCATCTTCAATTTCAGGAAGGAGTTCACATTTTAATTTTAATAGCTAATACACATTTAAACTTAATTTACCAGAAAAATCTGTAAGTTAATAACAGAAAATATACCAAAAGGCTTAATGGTTTTTTTCAATTGTAAGCTTACTTTCATGAAAGAGGCAATCAAAAGCCACTGTGGACAGATATTTATTATGATGTCACTATTCTCATTTATATATTACCATATAAGGAGTTTGTTTACATTTGACACCTCTTAATTAAAAAAAACTAAGCCAACCAGTCTTTGCTCTTACTTCTAAATGCTGCATTTTTAGCGTAGATGCAGCAAATACCAATTTAAATGTTTTTGGTTTGACGCGGGCGGTGATCAAACCCTCGAGGCAAGCACGCTAAACATTAATTTCTTAAAGGAGCGATAATTATAAAAAACAATATTGGAAAATTAATTTTGTCACCTTCTTCGGTAACTTTGAAGAATTAAGCATTGAGAGACTTTTTCACGTCAACATGAGTTAAGCCTGTATAATACAGTCAAAATCGACATTTCTGTCTATGTCAAAATGCAGATATAACAACA
The DNA here is from genome assembly GCA_032357055.1 of Geukensia granosissima. Classification (NCBI taxonomy): domain Eukaryota; kingdom Metazoa; phylum Mollusca; class Bivalvia; order Mytilida; family Mytilidae; genus Geukensia; species Geukensia granosissima. The sequence continues at coordinate 7,200 of JAULBM010070978.1, read as the reverse complement.
CTTATTACTAGACAGATAGTTAACCTTTTGTAATATTTAGATTAAAACACATGGAAATAAAACAGTATAAACTTGCAGTACGAAATTAAAAAATATCTCTTCAACCGCCGAATCGGGTGAACCTACATTTTAAAAGGATATGTAAGGTGTACTTACGTCCATAGCTCACATAAACAACTGCTATACCGAAATATAACACTGAAATTTCTGAAATCCTCATCCTTCGAATGTCGCAACTTTCTTTTATTTCGTCATTCAAGTTATCATTTTAGAAACTTCGTTTTTGGTTTGTTTAATTTGTTCTCTCTTGACATGACATGAATAATAATTGAATACGTTACAGAAAATTACGTCTAGAGTTCATCAATGTCATTAACTAAATAAATCCTGACAAATATTAAATAGGACGGACTGAAACTAGTTCATGCATTGTATTAGGTAACACAAAAATGATACAAATTACAACCAATCATAGAAGGGGGTTTTACTTTTCGGTTACCGTTATCCTGGTTCCCGGGACGTCGTTCCAGGTAATAGCTCTAGCCATGAGTTACATTTGAATGTGTAACATACTGAATATTGCGATCGGGGACCAGTCTAGGTTACCCTAGACATGTTAAATAGATATATCTGCGCTTTCGGAAGTCTTGATTACCTACTTAAGCGTGTTTTGAGATTTTATTTAAAAAATAATTTATGGAAATTGGTGATACTGAAAACTCAAACTTTACCGGAAAATATACAGATATCACAAGCTTTTCAACATTTTATAACCGTTTAAAAGAGGGTTGCAGCTGACAAGAAAGCTATTGAGCCATGGGTTTCTCAGGGAAAGATTAGAGTCATAATTTTTCGGTCGTCATCATGATTTGGTTGAACATTGATGACTCTAATCTATCCGTGAGAAAATCCTGGCTACTCATTTTGTAAGTGCAATCAGCTAACGGCCAAGGATAACAAGATATGATAAAACCTACAATTTAAGGAGTTTTCTGACAGGAAAAAGATTCAATTTTGAGAATAATGATGAATTATAATTATATTAGATAATAAGCGAAAGTGCATCGTTTTATTTAAGAAAACATGTCAGTTTGAGACAGATTTTTTTTTCAACGTCAAAAATTTAACATGAAGGGGTAATGGCAAAATTTAATTACAGGGTGCAAAAAATTTTATTCTAACGATTGTTAACATGACATTCTTCATAGCTAAACTTTTGATATATTTTGACTTAAGTCGTGACAGTTTTTCCTTGGTGTATATTTTGTTTATTGTTAAATGCGTTGCTGACGTTTATAGCTTAATTTTATTTCAAATAACTTGACGTTAAAAAGACAGACATTTACGTCGACAGCATGACACTAAAAATGTCAATCACTTCTTTGAAAAATGTTGTGCAATACTAAATCTTTTCACAATCTGGAAAGCAGTTCTTTTCTTGTTCCGTGAAATTGTCTGTACCGTAAAATGTAAAAGTGGAACACCATGAACTTTAAATGAAAAACATAAAATCTTTTTTGTTTAAGATCAGTTTTTGTCAGAATTAACTGTTGGCAATGCTTGGAAAGTCCCCATTAATTTTTATGAAGGTTTAATATATTATATGGACTTTTTGTTCTCTGATCCTTTGGATATGGCGATGTTTGCTCTTCTATTTATACATTTGGATGTTTTATATATTGGTAAACTGCAAACTTTCTACCAAGCAAAACAAGTATATGTACTTTATGTATATGACATTTGCTTCCTAGGCAAATCATATAGGGAACTGCATTACTTGCCACGTTTCAGGAATAAGGATTATTTTCTATTTGTCTTATAAAAGTTTGTTTATTTTTCGGACGGAAACTCAAATGAAGCGAAATACACAGGTTTTGATTTTGAGATATCAAAAATTTCTAAAATTGATTAGAAGATTAAAATAAATATATTTTATAGGCCGAAATAGAACCTGTAGATGTATACTGCCTTCCTAACATATCGCGGTTTCTATGATATCATATCGCGTTTTCATGTGTATTTCAACCAAAATTGGGCGTCATGTTGAAAAATTTATTCCCGCGATACCATAGACAAGCACCATGCAATTCTTTGTAATTGGACTTTTTATGAATTGCTGTCTTATTGAAAATCATCACGTCTCAATACAAGTAAGGAAACAGCAAACATTCAAGTACAAATTAATGATAAGTTTCATAACACGATTGTTATATTCTTTTTATTGTTTATTTGACAGTTTGTGCAAACCAAAGAAAAGTTTGAAACAAAAGGTTGAATATTTATGTAAAATAATTAAAACAATTGTTCTGTTTATTTTTATTAATTAAAAGTTTTTTTCTTGCTTTGAAATAATATCGAAGACCACAATATCATGACTCAAACTACTATTTTCGAATCAGAAAAATCCCTGAAATGTTAATTTACCACTAAAAATGTTTGTTTTCTGTTTTAATTTGTTGTTTTTACGCGTAAGTAATTATAAATGTTCATAAATCTCATAATGTTTCCTGCAATAAATTTGGTTTATTTTTATTCATTCAATAACAAAACTTTTGCTGTTCAACAATTTATTTCCGAATATGAATATAATTGGGTATTGTAAGTTGTAAGAAAACCAATACAAGTTTTAAAATACACGCCAAGCCAATAAATAACGTTATAAAATAAGCAAGATACATTAAGTTCCCCATTTTGCCCAAAAATATGAAGATCGTATGACGGTTCTTACTTTTTAACAATCTAACATTTACGACAGATTCTAATATGGGGTCGTGAAAACGTCAACAGAATATACCCATGGTAAAATTTCCAATAAACTTGTGACTTGCACGCGCTTTGACTTCACAATATGTTTTGAGCACAAAAAATTCGACGTCACAATGAATTTTATGCACAGCGTATATAAAAGCAAACATAATTTTTCATAATATTTTATATTCACAATATAAGAATCGAAAAAATTTATGGCAGCCATAAGTTTTTTTTCTATTTTAACATGGGATGTCATGCCTCGCTATCGCTCGGAATAAAATTAATGTGAAAACAACTCTAGTCCATGTTAAAATCATCAACAAACTTATGGCTTCCATGAATTATTTCTTAATTTTATGATAGAGAGACGAAGAAACAGAGGTAGTTTACAAATCTAGAGTCTCCACAAGGCCTTCAACAAGGTTGGGATACCACTCTTTGTGAAAACTCTATATTTCACCAAAGACAAAAAGTGTTTGCGTATTTTTTAACATTTTACTGACGTCACTCACGGGACCAAATACGTATTGACTTAAAACATATTTTATTAATAAATGAACAATAATTGGGCAACAGTCATAGGTTATATAAGCCCTTTCCTAAGCTAGTACAGTCTATGATGTATGTCTACTAGGTTTAGAAATAAATGAAAACGTACAACTTTTATAGTTTTTTTTTCTTAATCATGAATAATTGTAAAACAGTAGGCCGCCACAACCTTTTGTCAACTTATGAGCTATATATTGATGTACATGCGTATTGATAACTTGTTGGAATACGTTGTCTGAGATTATTGTTTTAGCCTAAAGCTTATGAAAAATTGGCAAAATTATGGTTGATTTGATAGAATTAGAGCTTTCGTCTTTAAATGTAACGTCCTTGTTACACTTGAACACGTTTATATAGGTGCAATTTTCAATTAGCTTTGTTAAAAATCGTTATTTAAATTAATTTTAACATTACAGGAGGAAACTATAGAAATTTTATTTTTACATTAATTAATTGCAAAAATTAGTCTTTTTGTTAATGTTATAAATGGGCATCCGACTAATTTTTCACCGTTAGTAAATATTGTAGACTTTGCGGAAAATGGACAAATTTTAGGCTATGTCAAGTTACGGCTATTTCACAACTCCTTCACAAACATACAAGCAGATATTAAGTCGGATGTATTTACAAGATTCGTGATTTTGGTGAAGATCGGGTTCTCAGCATAGCCACCAAAGCCAATTTGGTGTTCGGATTAGTCCAAATTTTCACAATCTTCTTGTCTGAAACAATAAGTGGATTGAATAATTATTTTGTAGCAATGATTAGCAATGATTTTTGATGATCCTGAACTTATTTCTGAATTGTTTGCCATTCGGAAATTCAAAATAGGTGCCATGACGCAACTAAGTTGAACATTGGATCCTATGGGATGTCCAAATTTCGATCTTCTTTTCTGAAGCCACTGAAGAGAATTCATTGTCTCTTCGCAAAAAAGTAAGCCAGGGGGCGGGTCCTTTACCAACTTTGTGTTTTTGGTGCCGTTCGGAAATTTAACATGGTTACCGGGGCCAATTATGCGTTCTGGTTTGTCCAAATATCAAAAATCTTTTTGTCAGAAACCACAAAGTGGATCGATTTTTTTACCTTGCTTTAATGATTGTTAGATTATCCTTTGCGTAATTTCTGATTTACAGAACAGACGTTATGGATGACCGCTATAATTCAACTGAGTTAAGAATAAATAAATGCCATAATAATACAAAATTTATAAAAAAGTCACCTTTGAACAGGTGCGCGATTACAGGCTCTGTGAAGCCTCTGATTTTTATTTTCATGCCCGCGCGTTAGACTGGAGGTAATTACCCATCGGAAATACGTGGCGTTACCCTTTTGTAGTAGTTGCTAATGTCATTGCATTGCTTTCCGATATCCTAATTTTGACAACTGATTCTAAAATTGAAGGCTACATGTTGGATTAAGCCCGCGGGACAAGGACCACGAGGGCTTACTTAGTTTTGTAGTCTGAGCTTCTATTGCTCTTGTGTCAGTTTTGCATTTTTGTTTTGTTGTGTAGTTTTGTCTTTGTTAACTTTGATTTCTCAAAGAGATATTCTGAAATTCTATTCTATGCTTTAGGAAACGTTTAAGCGATGCAAAATATAAAAAAGAATTCTAAAAACTTTTTGAGGCATTTATACAAAAGTCTTCATCAATATTCTTTTAAGATTGGACCAAGTTTTTTCCCAATATTATTAAGTGACAAACAGTTCGTTCTTTGGTTCATAGTTATTCAGAGCAAACATCGATAATATATATGAATATTGAAGCGTATTATGAATTATATCAGTACAAATCTATCGATAATACAACGGGAATTTCCGTGCAGTTATATCACTCCTTGTAATTTAACGGGTTCTGCTTATGGAGCAAGAGCAACTAACCTAACCTTACTACTATGGTTACCATTCGTGTGGCACAATATTTAGATTCATATTAGGTTTATCGTATAGTGTTGCTGGTCTTATTGTTCTCTGTTCCTTTGGCTATTGCGTTGTATGTTCTCAGTTTTTACATTCGGTATCTTTTAACGCTATTTATAGTTGGTATACTCCAAATTTACTCTCAAGCAAAACAAATTATATTTAAACAGATATTTGCTGGCTAGGAAAATAATTAATGAAAATACGTTTAACAAAAAGAAAACTTATTGCCGATTAAAAACTAAAATATTGTTGCGTTTTCCAGTTGAAATTTGTTACTATGGTTACGCAGGGAAAAATCGTCACATACTAAGTGGACATGCAGGAATATTCAACACAGCTTTGATATCTTTTTTCTAAAAAAAGATACAATACTATATGCACGAAATGTGTTCCATGAAAAAATTATACTGGAAAACATCAGGGAATGAATTTCAAAATCAGGGAATTTTATCGAAAATAAAACAACCATACAAAATAGGAGATGTGACATGATTGTCCATGAGACAAGCGTTCATCAAATTACTGCCTTCAATGATAAACCTTCATTCATACCAAAACGGAAGTTGTAAAAGGCCCCCAAAATACAAAATGTGAAACTATAATTTATAGAAAACAACAACCGATCTAATCTGTTGAAAAAAATGCTGAACGAATAACAAGAAGTGACTGTTTGAACAACGACTACCACTGGACTACATGCAGGTTCCTGGCTTGGGACAGGTGCTAGGAATCACAATGTTATGTACCGTAGTCGGTAGTGGAATATTTTCCCTTCATTCATCAATACCAGCTTTTTTCGCCACTATAATAAATATATTTTCTATACCAAAGAAACAAAAACGTATTTTTGGTTTTAATGATTTGAAATTTTACAAGCAAAAAACTATTGTTAGATGCTTTTGTCGGTTAAAAACTGGACATTAAAAAATCTACGCATTTGGTATACTTACAAATAATGTTAAATTGTTTTTTAAGAGGAATTCGAAGATACCAAAGGTGCAGACAGAAATCTTGAAGTTGGAAGACGGACAAGACCATGAGCAACAAAATAATACGCAAGACAAACATAGAATACATTACACTACACTGAAAAATAAAGCTGGAGTAACACTAACCCATCAAAAATCAGGGTGAGTTCAGATGCTCCGGAAGGGTAAGCTACTTCAGCTCCACTATAGTGACACTTGTCGTGTTACTTGTTATAGTAAAAACCCAGTGATATTCATTTATTTGGTAAGTTTAATTATTAGCTGATGGTTTATGTTTGTTGTCAAAACCTAAAAAGATGTAATTTCCAGACACGACAGGCAGACTTATTTACATGAAATTTACCTTACAAAATTATGAATAAGGCTGTGTTCAACAATATACAGTTAACTCTCGTTTTTTCGAACTCGGATGAGTCGAAACTTCGGTTGACTCGAAATTTTTGCCTGGTCCCGATTTTTTCCCCTTTATGTTTCTGTAATTTTACTCCTTATAGGTCGAAATTGGATGAGTCGAAATTTTGGTTGTCGCGAAGTTTTTTCACGGTCCCGAAATCATGGAAAGCATGAAAATTCATTCCTTTATCTCGAATAAATACACACATGTCAAAACACAACCTCAGGTAAATATCTTGGTAAGAATTCTGTGCATCATGCACATTCTACTCTGTTTAGAATAAATTATATAATAAAGCTACAAAGGTGTATTTCAAATTCCATGAGGAATTTTGTCTTTAAAACTTAGGATAAGTACATCTTTTCATGTTTATGAGCATACAGTAAAACCCGTCCTACTGTATGGGTGTGAAACAGGTGATCCTTTAACCGTTTTTCTGCGAAGTTAAAAAAGGGCAATCCTTTTAGACATATAGAATCTTACATTGTAAGCCGTTGATTATCATAATTTCTACTGTCGAGATAGTTAAACCTTTAAATTTCGAGGTTTACCGAGAAATTTTAAGGTTTAACTATCGAGACTGTAGAAATAT
>JAULBM010070967.1:0-10076 GCA_032357055.1 Geukensia granosissima | reverse complement strand
AGATTTTATAATGATATCACAACTCCTTCTTGAAAAACTTCCTTAAACCTTTTGGGATGGACGTACGGACGGACGGACCCACAGACCGAAGAACTATATGCCCGGCCTGCCTTGCAGGCGGGGCATAAAAACTTTTGGCATGGAAGATCTTTTCCGTAACAAACAGGGATGATCTCTTGCTGACAACGAGTTAAAGTAAGAATAGCCAATAATGAAATACCAATATCCTTAACACAAATCTAGACCATCAGCAGCTTAAATCCACTAATAAGCAGAATAAAATCATCCCTAAAAAAGTCTATATGTGTGAAGAAAAGCCCTCACTATCTTTACTAAATAACACTATTGAGATTTCATTAATGCAGCAAGCATTAAAATCTAAGCTCTTTTATAGCCTGGGAGACAAGATCAAAATATTGCTTGCACAATCTGACTTTGACACTGTTTGTCAGATATACTAAGCTAGACAGTTCTGAAGATGACTCTTTATAATATACTGTGGACCATTTTTATACTCCTATTCCATGGCATCCATAGCACTATAATCCATTACAGTGTGAAGTTGTTCATCATACAGATTCCTGGCATAGTTCATCTGTTGTGATGCCTACAACAGAAATTACTAATCAATATAGTCATTATTACAAGCATTACTTAAATAACTGATAAATTTGAAAACAAGAGATTGATTTATAAGAGACTGACTGCTTGAAAAACATGTTTGTTCAGTTACATGTATAATGAAGTTTTCAATTTTATTGGTAGTAGAATCAAGACTGAATCCCTTACCTCCATCAGGTAAATAACAAAACTTATAACATGTAAAGTTATTCAAATATATCCTAAATTTTATCATACAAAGCTAGATGAAATCTTGTGTTGTATTGATAATAAGCTACAATGATGTATATATTTAAGTTTAAATCAACTAACTAAACCACTTGTAAACCAAGTCCAAATCATAAACTACTACATCTTGATAACAAGACATCACTGCTGGACAATGAATACTTGATTATCTCATATGATTGATGACCACTTGAAGATTAAAATTGTTTTCAAATGACAGTTAAAACACAAGATCCAACCCCTTCATGTTAAATTTACAATTGTTTATGTTATGGTAAGTTTGACCAGTTTTTCAAATTGACTGAAAATTAATATAAGACTGTTTTTTAATTTAAGACATAATTATAGTCTTACTCTCTGTGCTATATACTGTTTATCACATTGTACTTGTGGACTCCTATCCTTTGAGACAACCAGCTCTATATAATGTCGATTTTCTGAAATGCCAAAAATAAATTAATCATATTACCAAACATGGGATAGCACATCCTACAATAATGTGGTAAATTTAACTTGGAAATTAAAACAAAATCCACATGGTCTTAAAATTCATCTTAATAAACTTATCTGTAAAGGATATCATCACAGCATTGTCATAAAATATTTAAATATGGTTTTTATTGGTAAAAATATTTACTTTCTTTTTAATAGCTTAATATGGAACTAAACAGTTATTACTTCTTATAACATTTTCTACTTCTAGTCTATACATATATTTGGGGTTTTTAACTAGCAGACAGCAACTGCAAGTACTCTTTTGAGGTCAATATTTTTGTTGTATCTTGTATTGGTTTTAATTGTATTTTTGTTGGTTTTCAGTACTGATCTCAAGTATTGAATCCATTTGAACTGATTTTTATTTTAAAGTGTGTTTTTATTGCTGTTTTATCACACAACTGTCCCAGGTTAGGGGGAGGGTTGATTGACCACCAACTGGTTTAACGCTGCCACATACTTATATGCCTGTCCCAAGCCAGTAACCTGTAGTCCATTGGTTGACTTTGTTTAATTAGTCATTTATTGTTATTTGTTCACCAATTTTGCAATAGATTAGGTCGATTGTCATGTTTTATGTATAGTCTCATATTTTGTATTCCAGGACCTTTTACAGCCTCTGTTATGGTATAGACTCTGGTCCATTGTTGAAGGCTGTAGTGGGACCCGTAGAAGTTTAAATTTTACTGTCATTTGGTGGGTGGCTGTCTCATGGACAATCATGCCAAATCTCCTTTTTTATATTTGTTTTCTACCTAAATACAACTTTTAGGATGTAAATAGTAATTGAGCATTCATGAATACATTCAACATAAAGACAGTAAAAGCAGCCACTGCCAGCAAAGCTCACATTACTACAGTCTTTGAACCAAACTTTCCTATGTAGACCCATATTTAAGTTTACATAGACTGTTTAATACCTTTAAGTAGATTTTACTTAATTGTAAATAGATCTTGAAGATTTTACATTGACATTGTTTGTTGATCTATCACTAATTTCTTTCAATGTCTATATGCATCATTTCTCTATTATTGTCATGCATTTTGTCATACCTAGAATCAAAATGCACTTTGTTTCTCAGATTTATATTTGCCCAAATATTATACAAAACACTTCTATTAGTATTCATGTGTAAAATATATGTTACAGCCAGTATCCAAAGTATGCATAGCAATTGTCATCTCTAGATGCATCATGAAAAATCATATGGTTGTTGTGGGAGATGTCAGTATTTAGCTGGAATAAACTATAACCATGTTTCCTAAACAAGTTGTTTATGCATTAAATATAGGTAGAAGTCAGCATCCGAAGAATGCATTGCTGTAGTCATCATGTATACCTGGATATAGTAAGAGAATTTATATTGATCAGTCAGCATTTTTTTAAGTTTTCACAAGCAAAAGAGAAATATATTATACTTCTGTCAAAAACCATCTCTAGGTGACTTGACACCAGCTCATTCATCAACTGATATCTGCCACTTAAGTAAATCTTCAACCAATCTTCAATAACTTAAAAAACTGTATGATACTTACTAGACTGAACTGTATGACAGTGCCGAATTTCTCTATAAGGTACTTGGAAGATGATATTGTCCTCTGAGGCAGACCCTGGGCGTAGAAAGTAAACCTGCTGGTTTGTTATCAAGGCCACAAGTCCATCCTCTTTACCAGACCTCAGCTGTTCAACAGCTATCAAACTGTAAAATATGATTTCTTTTAATTTTCTCAGTCATGAATATAGATGAAATATTTTCAATCTGTTGATTTTCACAAAAGAAAATTTTGACAAACAGGTAACAATTTCAAGTGTTAATAATAGATATGTGTGTGTAACTAACAAACATTTGAAAGTATTTAAGTGCATGCAAGTCATATGATCACTTTGGGAAACTGTTGCCAAATTAACTAAAGAAAAACTGCATCTTAAATAATATCTGAATGTGCAATGAATAATCTAAAGCAAAAATCAAGATTCTTTTACCAAAATGCTGATGCACACATTGGGTCAAAGGTGTGTTCAAGTTACGGAAATCTCACACACCCCAAAATCATGGGACTTCTCTATCTCATAGGTGAGAAAACATATTCTTATCATCAGTGTTATTTGCAAGAAAAGGAGGCAAGTATCTAGGCAAAAGAAGGTTAGTTTGACGTATTATACATGTTTGAAAGATTTCAGTTTAAGTCTATGTTCAAGCTTTTTTATGTGCACTATGTGTAAATATTGTCATATACAGACTTACAATTTCCGATGGTTTGATAGTATAGTAGGAAATTATTGTACTAACGGTTCTTATGAGATTCATTGTATCACAGGATATATATCACTTGATGTATTTTGTGAGCGGGAATATTTTCCCTTTGTTAACACTTTCTAGCCTACACTCGACTAGTCAACAGTAAAGTTCAATACAAAAATAAATATTTTTGTTATTATAGATCATTTTTGTTTTTGTTTTCAAGGAAATTTAATATCTATTGAGAGTCTCGTATTTATTTTTTTTCTTAAATTATATACGTCCAGGTATAACTCTTGAGACGGCTTTGGACACAGGTTCCAAGGAACTTTCACTATATATTAAAATGTAGTCGCACAACCACGAAGTTGGGTTTTTTGGTTTTTCTTGGCCGGCGAGGTCGTCCGTGATGGAGAATTTATTTAATATTAATTGTTCATGTTTACATTTGTTTGAAACATTTAATATCATAGATGACTATTATGTATTCATATATTAATAAAGTACGAACTGAAAAATTGAACTTTGTGTATACATTTATATTGCATAATCAAACTCCGGTGTCCACTAGTCTCATGGGCTATCGGCAAATATAATATATTGTTTGTATATATAGATTGGCCAATATATTGAACGTAAAGAGTGTACATGTACGTTTGATTGATTACTTGTGTTAATTCCACTCGCTAAAACTTACTGTAGTTATTGTAGTAAAAACTACATTACAACCAATAGCCATCATCCTTTTTGCAACTTCCAAAATACTTCTTTTAATAAAGTCAACATGATCGATATCAAAATCAAGAAAAAATTCCCCATTACATTTCCTTTTTCAAACGAATCAACGAACATATATCCGGATTACCCGCAACAAAGTACACTATTTTTGGTCCAGGAATATGACTTAATTTTCATTCTGCATAACTTCCCCAATTTACCTTCTTCGAATATATGAATGTTTTTACAATTCAATCGACTCAAGCTACGACCACGACTTGATGCAAAGATGAAAGAATTCGAATGCATACCTAAAATTAAAAACCCATTAAATTAAAAAATAAATATTTGATCGAACCTCGAATATACAAGTGGCAATTGCCTCTTTACATAAACAGAAAGCAATCAATTTTGGCAAATCATCTATACAACACGTAATCCTGGTATCGTTCGGGAATCCTAGTTTGTCTAGAAGTGCGACGCAAAACTGGTTCAGGTGTTCACTCGTGAACGGTATTAACTCTGAATTTACGTTCGACTCGCTCATAGCTTCGCTGATATTACCGGCTTCTGTGATACCTACATTATTTGCAGAAGGTTCAGACCCTGCGTTTCCTCGTTAACTGGCTCGGTGACTAGGTTATGGTCTAGTGACTCAGACAGCAAAACGGAAGCACCGGGTATAAACTCGAACGCTAAAGGATTCAACGGCTGTGCGACCATATTACTTCTCTTAAAATGCGGCATGAAACCATCATCGTTCGAATCTGAATCTTCAACGATTTTCTGACTCAATCAGACACTGTTCTCCTAGATTCAGAATTCAGAGATGAATTCTGAATATTCTCTGAATCTGTATCCGCGACTTTTCCAAGAAAAAGCTTTCCGATCTTAGACCTTACTGTACCCTTAGACACCAACCCCTCAGTCGGCAAGGGACATATAGGAAGTAATAAATTGTCATGAACATTTTTCGTCTGAACTCGACCAAATTCTGAACGTATCACATAAACAGGAATCCTTTTATCAGGTTGCGATTGAACTACAAACGGCTCTCTATTCCAACGATTAGCGAGTTTCTGTTTACCTCTAAAATGTATATTCTTTATAAGAACACTAGCTCCCACTTGGAATACAGAATTTCGTACCTTCAGGTCACATCTTACCTTATGCCTATTACTCGAATTCTCTGAAACCCGAGCTGCAATTTTATATGCGATATTCAACCTTTTTCGAGTTGTTTTGCGTATGATTATGACTTAAAGACTTCGTACTGGATGCAATTCAATATCAACCCCTAAGAAAGCATCTATAGGGAGTCGTTGATGCCACCCAATTATCAGATAGTGGGAGCTATATTCTGCACTCTCGGGCCGAGTTGCATTATAAGCATGAACCAAGTGAAATATAACTATTAAGTCTGACTTGATCATCGGTCAAAGTCACCACCATACTTAATAACGTGTAATTGCACCTCTTCCATGTCCAGCTGGATGGGTGGTAGTCGTTCGCGATTTCTTAATACACGCGGTCTTACAAAATTTACTGAAAACTCGAAATTCAAAATTTCGGCCCTGATCGCTGTGGATGCTAGCAGGAAAAGAATAATGCTAAATGAAATATTTCCATAAGCATCTAGCCGTAGTCTGTTTGGTTACGAGTCGGTATAGCGTGTGCAAACCGCGTAAAATGGTCGGTTATTACTCATATATTTTCATAACCCCCTTTGGACGCCACTAAACTAAAAAATTATTACAAATCATCTCCCACGGCTGACACGTTTCTATGGTAATAAGTTCAGCAGAATTTTTACACTTAGTTTTCCTAATTATACCGTTCAGACATGAAGCAACTTTAGTTTCGACATTTCTATTAACACCAGGCCAATAAAACCGCCATTTTACTAAATAAAGTGTACGGTCGCGCCCTTGATGTCCGGCATTATCATGTGACCATTGTAAAGCAATCTCTCTGCTGGCTTCTGGTAAAACTAGCTGATAGGTTGCCTCCCCATCCATTTCGCTCACCCTATACAATTTATCATTCCGTACAACTAGTTTGTCCCAATCATACAGTAAATTTCGGTATTCAAACATCTCGCGGCAAACTTCCCTCTTGGTAGGTTTATGCGTTTTTAACTTCAATTCCAACACTCTATATATTGCAGCATCCTTTTTCTGCTCCACATCCCAATAAACATAACAGAAATCAGAAACACCTAAATCATCTTCTCGATCGGTACTCTTTAAGCTTGTCATTAACGCACACTTTACAGATGGGCAACCGTCACTTACCGAGACCGAATCACAAACAGCTTTCACAGTACTGTCAGGGAATACCTGTTCAATCCTAGAAAGTATATCAGCGTCAACATTTTACTTACTACTTCTGTAAACTAGAATGAAATCAAAATAAGGAGTGATGCCACCCACCTTTGAGATGTCGCATCCAGTTTGGCCTTTCCTAAAACATAAGTTAATAAGTGGATTATTATCAGTTCGAACCATAAATTTGTTCCCGTGCGGGTAGTCGTAAAATTTGTCAGTCACTGCCCATTTCAAGGCGAGAAATTCTCAGTTATGAGCCGGGTATAATTTTTCAGCACCACGTAATGTCCTACTAGCATAAGCAATAACCCGTTCAACACCATCCTGTTTTTGATATAAAATCGCCCCTAGACCGTCACCACTAGCGTCCACATTTACAATTAATGGTACGAAAGAATCGGAGTCAACTTCTCTTGAAGAGCCAGCTGTTCAGGACCCCAAGACATGGTACTGGTTATATCTTAGGTAGTGTATGTTTTTTTATTCGTTTTAAGTCCGGACAAATCTTTGAAACTTACCAACCAGCCGGGATAAAAACACACACAGAATTAACAACACAGCCTTTGGGATATATATGTCATACAAGCTAACACCAATTCATAAAAGTTAAAATCTGTCTTTACAATAAACCTATTTTGACAAACTGTATATCGATAAAAACATGCAAAATTTAAAATCAGCGATTACCTTATGTATGGATAAAGCAATATAAAATTTCACCTACTTGTTCAACTAATGATTTTCTGAAATATTTGTGTGCGAGTTTTTTAACTCTTTAACAACAAAACCTACCAGCACGCGGACGCAAAACAAAGAAAAACACAACTATGGCCTTACCTTTAGATTTCTTACCTTTTTTTAATTCTTATTGTTAGTCAGGTGTCCGACAAGGAGATCAATTAAAGGCCTAACTATTTTAACATATTCATTTATGAACTTCTGTAATAAAAAGTGAAACCTGAAAATTGTCTCAGACCTTTTACGTTCAGAATTTTCGGCCACTTGCCAACCGTATCAACCTTCTTAGGATCAGTTTTGATACCCTCTTCAGAAACAATAAATTCAAGATATTTTATCTTTTTATTAACAAAATTCGATTTTTTAATTTAAAAAAAATTTTTTTGCTTCAAACTTATCCGAATATTACCTTCAATCACTAGTTTCTATCAAACAGGGTTTCGACCGTCTCGGTTCATGTTTTAAATTTGACGAAACCAGTTCCTCAGGTCAGGGACTTGGATGAACTTTCTTTTTCTGTTCGAGTTACTGATAGTTCTAAATTGCCACAAATTCTATACATTGAAGTTGAATTTGTGGTCCATTTTTTAAAAGATTAAAACAATAGATTTTTAGTTCCAATGTCGGTTGTTCCTACCTCAAATTATAGTAATAATGAAAATGTTGTAATGAGTTTTTGAATAGGAAAATGGAGTTCCATTTTCCTTTTTGTTATTCGGATATGCCATTTGGTTATTCACAATTAGGCTTCGAACGTTACCAAACTTTATTCCAATGAAAAGAAAATGTTGTACTGAGTTTTCGAATAGGAAAATAGAGTTCCATTTTCCTCTTGGTTATTCGGATTTGTCATTTTGTTATTCGCTTATAGGCTTCCAATGTTACCAAACTTCATTCCAATGAAAAGAAAATGTTGTACTGAGTTTTTGAATAGGAAAATGGAGTTCCATTTTCCTTTTGGTTATTCAGATTTGACATTTGGTTATTCGCTAATAGGCTTCCAATGTTACCAAATGTCATTCCAATGAAAAGAAAATGTTGTACTGATTTTTTCAATAGGAAAATGGAGTTCCATTTTTCTTTTGGTTATTCGGATTTGTCATTTGGTTATTCGCAATAGGGCTTCCAATGTTACCAAAGTTCATTCCAATGAAAAGAAAATGTTGTACTGATTTTTTTTAATAGGAAAATGGAACTCCATTTTCCTTTGTGTTATTCGTATTTGCCATTTGGTTATTCGCAAATAGGTTTCCAATGTTTCCAAACTTCATTTTAATGATTGTAAAAACACTATAAAGGAAATAATAAGTAAGGGTAAGAAATAAATATCACGATGGCAAGCATCGTCGAAAATGATAATGACGAACACGTCCGGGTACTCGACGTCAATAGTGATGAGGAAGTGAGGAAAATGTTCAACGAGAATCAAAGAGGAAAGAAAGAAAAAACCGAAGGGATCTTGAAATGGAGAGACATTCCGGAGGAAATGTTCAAGATGACAGAGGTCCGGGAAATTGCAGGAAAATTGGGAACGAGTCAATCCTGACGTTGGAGAAGAATGGGAAAACGCACAAGGTTTAGGCGTGTGACAGGAGGAAACAGAAACTTGAATCAAGATTGAGGAAAAGGCAACTGCAACTATGGTTGGACAACTGTGGAATGAAGAGGGCACAACTACTTCGATTTCGAGCAGGGTTGGTATAATGCAACAGAAAATTATGAACTTTCCAATGGGGGAAACCTTATATAGGTTAGACTGGGTGTTAGGTGATACAAAAAAAAAAAAAAAAAAAAAAAAAAAAAATCGGTCTGGGTGTAAAAATCCTTGACCGGAAATTCCTGAATAAAGTGAGAAATAGGAGGGCTGGTTAACTCTTTGAATGGGTGTGTGCGGTAAGGTCAGCGCTAAAGGTTGCTGGAGGTTGTTTGGGTTGATCTTTCTCATCTTAGTAGTTTTTGATGCAGGTGATGATCTTTCCAAACTAGACATCATCTATATGATCGTCGTCGGTCGAAGTGTCATTAACATTTTGTTCGACCTGGGTCTTATCAATCGTAAGGTTATGCGGTGCTTTTTCTTTTTCTTGGCATTCCGTTTTTGAATAAGTGGGAACACCATCGTTGCGGTGGCACCCAGACAGGCTTAGGTAACCCAGAGGAATGAAGCTGCAATACCCTCTACGGTGCAGGCTGAACCCATAGTGCCACTGGTCAACACCAAACTGCAAATAGAAATCGTACCCAAAGCTATAGACACCGCTTGGTTCAACCTCTCGTAAATCCTCAATGTGCGTACGTACTTTTTGATCGTGCATCGAGTCGGCCCTATATACATTCAACTGGTCTTTCGGTACTTAGAATCAAAGTCATCTATTAATGGACCTAGATTAGCATCTCAATGATGGTTACGTTCTTAAAAGGTCTGTTGGGATATAGGATCAAGCCAGATTCGTCGTAGAATTGCTGACCACGCTTCAGGTAGAGTCCATCATCCTGAACAATAGGAACTGGCGAAGGTTTCAGGTAGAGACCGGTGCCGCTAGGTTTTACTGTGTAAACGCAATATTACCGTTACAAGTATAACCCCGAACCCATGGCATTGGAAACGTCGGCACTACCCAAACCGCTCAATGCACCAACACCCAAAGCCGTCAACATGGTTTTTGCCAATATGCGAAGTGCAGTAGAATCCAGGCCAAAAAACAAAGGG
>JAULBM010070945.1:0-10076 GCA_032357055.1 Geukensia granosissima | reverse complement strand
CAAAATCGGATGAGAAATAAAAAAGTTTCAAAAATTAGGGCGTGGCCATTTTTGGAACCCTCATATCTCAATAATAGTAAGAGATAGGTCATGAGGCTTGTGGCCTATTATGTTGACTTTTTCACGTAAAATACAAACAAAAAAACCCCATCAAAATTGGACAAGAAATAGAGATCTTGCATTCAAATAAGTGAAAAACCCCTTTTGGCCCTTCCCCAAAAAACAGGGGGGCTAGATCCCCAAAAATCAATACCAACCTTTATTTGGAACCAATTATCAATGTCCTTAAACATTAAAAGGATTGGATAACTAGAACAAAAGTTATTGTGCGGAACCTAACCTGTCTACAGTCGCCTAACGACGATGACGACAACGACAACAGCATCATACCATAATACGACCGCAAAATTTTGTGGTAGTATAAATAGTGAGATAAGAGGATGCAAAAAACACCTAAAGGGTCAGACAATAAAGAATATCACATTGATAATCATGTGTTGTTCAAGCTTAAAATTTAATACTAATTCTTTAAACAACAATAAATACAATCTAGGAAAAAAAGCAACTGCAATCTTGATTGAACCTATTCGTGTTTGAAAAAGTGGCCACAAATCTAAACTTGAGTGCAAAAAAAAAACACAAATTCCTTTTACACAACAAAATAACTTTATTTTTTTCTTCTTCATTATTCTGTAACAATAGAGATGATAACAGTATGTTTATATATACAAAGATTGATGACACATTGCATAGTCCAACTTTACACATATGACTAGATGCAATGTAATGTTTATACATACAAGCACACTCACACGCACCTAAAAATGGTGTAAAAATACACTTTCACACTGCTAAAAATATAGACATCTTCAAATTTACACTTCTTACTGTTCTGACATTTCTCATGAATATGTAAATGAACAGATTCAAAAAGTCCACACCAGTTTTTTTAGCTCACTTAATTTCAGAAATGAAAGGAATGAAAAAATCTAAGGCCAGATAAAATTTTAATTCTGATTCTCATTCCAATGAAAATTTATTTTCAGGTAGTCCAAAGCTGATTTTTATACAATCTGAAATAATCATGAAAAAAGCAGAACTGTATCCAAGAAAAATCTCATTTCTCATTTAAAATATTTGTAACACTTTGGTGTTGTAGCATTACTTCATTTACAAAAACGGGACCAATATTTGCTGTATTTTAATACAATTACAGAAATGACAAAAAGGGGACCGATATTTACTGATATTTTAATACAATTACAGAAATGAGTTTATTTCAAAAGTAATGAAAAGTTGTTATTTTTGATCACATTAAATTATTGTTCTGAGATCATTCACTTATTCAAATTATATGTGATAGCCAGTGAAAACAAAAAGTACAAGCCAGTTCTATTTTTTTTCCAATACAATAATTCAGAAAATGCTGTCTAACTTCATCTTTAACAGTGTAAACTTAAACTTAGAACCAGACAATTAATTTTAGGTGGCCTAAATTTATATCTTTACACAATATTTGTCAAAATAATATGCTTAATAATTTTTAAAATTTGTATTGCTGGGAAGTTTAACCCAATTTCAGACATTTTTAAAGCAAATATATGAAACATTTCAATATATGCTCTAAAAAACTGGGTTCAGTAGGACAGCAAGACAAAAGTTTTTGACTGGTTTGTTTTTGAGACAAATTCAGACTTAAATCTTGCTTTCAAAGCTGTAAAAAAAAACTTCAGGGTCAATAGGGCTAGCAAACACACAAGTATTTTTTAGACCTTTCTTTCGTAAGTTTATTCTTACAGTAATCCCTATTTGCTGTTTTGATTAGGCCCAAAAAAAGCAAGCGGTTAACACCGTGAATAAAGAAAAATGGTCATGTGTTCATTTTCATGTACTATCAAGCAACCTCACTCTATCCAACACACAAAATAATGCAAATAATCAAGCGCACCTTCACAATTTTATGAACGTAAATTAATAATGTTTATGAGCTCTTTGGTTCATTCATTAACCTTATATAAATGTACATTTTATAAATAAACTAATATAAAAGTTGTGTCTATGTACAAAAGGGATTTGTCACTAAACAAATTTACAAAAAGACTATCTTAACTATATGTTTGTGTCAATTCTAATAAAAAAAAATTAAAGTGGTTGACTTAAAAGTCAATTACTATATGCACAATATAAAAATTGCAATAAAATTCAAATATTTTCCCACAAAATGGCTTCATTATCTAAAATAACCAAAAACTTTTCAGCACTACAATTTCAGCACTTCTGAAATTTAAAACATAAAAATTTGTTTCTAGAGGAAAGATGAAAATCACAGAACATGTTCTTAATACTCCAATCAGTACTATGTTTTTTTCATATTATAAACACCTAGTTCTGGGGACAATGAGAACACATTTTTTAAATAATGCCAAAAAAATGTTCCAAGGAAAATTATAACTTTTTGAACTTATATTTTTTACCTAGATTACTTCGTCTTTCATGGTGCAAAGATTGCTATATCTCATTCAATTACTGGAATCAAAAAACAACACCAACCATATTTTTCTGTCTTTCACAAAAGTAGCTGTCATTTTAATTTGTTATGAAATAAATAACCTGGAGATAAAGTATAATTTTCACTAATCAGTTTGATTTCAATTTCTGTCTGTTCTTTAAAAGAGCAATTAATCAACTTTTTTCTAAAAATAGAAACTGAATGAGGAACAGGTTATTAAGTAGGAATACAGTTACAACCTCTCGCCATTAATCCCTAAAACATTACAGCTTTGGAACAAAGAGTACTGAAAGGAGTTATAAGATATGGCACAAACATTTTAGTACACACACAATATTTTACAATACATTTTTTTCAGGGATTGCACCAAGTCTTGAAGATGTCACTTAATTAGGTTGACAAAATAAGTATATACAAAGGTCTCACATTTTAGATTGTATATGTAGAAGTCATAAACTATTAATTTTGCCAATATAAAATCAAATTTCTATTTCTTAATGATGGCCAGTTTTTGTTTTGTATTACATTTCAAATATTTCTAAATTTGTTTCAAAACATGAAACAGTTTAGTGCACTATCCCAAACACTTCTTAAAACATCTCAATTTCAGTATTCTTTACTGAAAAGCTTGTCAAAACAAAACTAGTGTACAATTAGGAGAGACCTGATTCTAAAGAAGGTTTTATAGATTTTAACATGTACCTAAATTTTAAATTTTCCCTAAACACATCCCCCTTTTCAGCTTTTAACAAACTTCAACAATTTTTAAACTATCCAGTGAACCACATTCTGATTACATATAGAATGTATGTTTTGCTTCCAGACAGCTGTAAACAACTCGAAAAGTAGCATGGAGTTTTTAAAATTGTATTTACAAACTATAAGAAATATTTCCCTGCCTTTAACTGAATATATCCAACAATTAAGTAGTATCTTCAAGTCAAGAAAACACAACAAAATGCCATTTATAATTCTCACGATACAATGCACCCGCATTTGTGCATTTATAATGCAAATCATAAATATATTTACATAAATTAATAACATAAATATTTGGTTATTTTTTAAAATGCTGATATTTCTCTGATAAAACTATCTCATAAAATTATAATAAATTAACAACGAAAAGTATCTACTGATGTGATGAGCTTTATGAAAATTTCAGGTATAAAATCTAATGCCATCTATGGCCTTAATATGACATGAAGTCCCATGTGTGACCTTAGTCTCTCACCTGAAGGTCATTAGGTGAAATAATAAATATAAAATGATTATTAAGAAAGTTTTGTTACTTCTCAATTAAAAACATATAATAGAACTGAACAGAAATAATCAAAAACTTTTTTCAAATTCTGGAACATAGCACCATGATAATTTTTCATTAAAGAAATAGCAGATTCAATCTTTGAATGGTCTTCTTTGCAAAATTTGAAAAACTATTTATTTATAATTAAAAAATGCAAATCAATAGCAATGGCTGTTTCTTTCGAGGTTTCATTATCAAAGAAAGATAATCCTAAGTATCAGAGGCAAGTCTGATAACATCCAACTGTAAAAATTTTAATAGTAATACAAGGAAAATAATATCAAGATTACAAATTATGATTTCTAAAAATCTGTTGAAGGAAATACATCCATTTGTAGAAAAAACATTACTTTTATAAAAAAGAAAAAAAATACATTTTCCTCATGACAGATTAATGAAAGGCCTTTTTATAACCTTATCATTTCTGGTATTTGTGTTCTAATGCTGGAAACAAGACTGCTTACATTTGGTTTGTAACTTAATTTTTAAAACAGTGTATTTCAATACCATTTTTTTTTTCTTGTATTAGGTGCCCAGGCGCTTAAAATAATAAAACCACTGGCATTTATTAAAATCTGCAAAATCCTGAATTCTTTGTTTGTCTGTGGTTAAGAATTGTCTTAATAAGTAATTCCAAATTTCCTACCCTACATTAAATAATAACCATTTTCTCAAAGAATTTTTTGTTTTCCCCATCTTAGAATACCATTAGTATGCAGGCGTACTCAAGGATTTGAATGAAATTTAAAGGAGGGGTTGCTTAATAACAGCAATACAGTAATAATAATTTTTTTTTTATTTAAAAAATCATAAAAATAAACAAAGAAGTCTCTTACAAGTGGCTATTTGAGCCTTTATCCTTAGATTTTTTATCACTGAAAGTTGATTTAATTTGAAAAGGATGTTATACTGTTTAAATCCATGATAAGTGCAACTTTCTGATTTGATTCTCCTTAACAAAGACACCACATCATAAATTCTGGCCTATACAAGGTGAAATATCACTGTAACCTTCAAAAAATAGTGTAGCACCTGATTTTATGTAAAACCATTTCTGCTTCAAAAAGAAATTCTATAAACATAAAAAAGCAAAACAAAAAATTGTAGAATCTTAACAAAACAACCTAACCTATCTTAACTCTTAAATAAATTGCTAACTTAAAAATACACTGTTTTTCTCAAAATAATTCTCTACTTTAAAGTTTTCCATGGCTACCACCAAACTTTCTTTGAGATTCGAATGTTTTAATGCTTATATTGCAGACACCATCATGAAAACGTCCGTCTGACTAAGATTATCACAAGTAATGCTGTAAGGAAAGCAGACTGATACGGAGTACCAGCTCCTGATAAAGCACCTGCCCTTGACAGGGCTGTTCCTGGAGTTCGTGTTGTTGCTAGTAGCAACGGTGTCATTGTCACATATGATTTTAACAATGGACTGTCACTTTGTATGAGGTATTCTATTCTTTCTGCCTCTTTGATGCATGATTCCACCTAGAAAAAAGAAAAACTGATTAAATTCTACTCTGTATAAAAAAAAATACACAATCAAATATTGCTTATGCAAAAAATCACATACCAGAAGCTTATAATAAAACAATAATCTGTGTAGTAAAAGGCGTATCTGTAATTACAAACATAATTTTTCATTTGAGGCCAAAAAAAATTATGTGTGTTTACTGTTACCTGACCAACCTTTTCTTTGTCCCTGAACCTAACATTTTTTATGACAAAATATTATCACATCTGGAAAATTTATTTTTTGAATTAGTCTAAATTAATTTGGGGAATCTTCTTTCAAATAGGTTACTTGGTTGATGCAAGTCTAGAAAGAAAACGCTATTTAAAACACTTAAATACAAATAAACAGCATAATTGCACAATGATAACAAAAAATGATAATGAACTTTTTAAAGGTTTCAATTAAAATCTTCATCAGTATCACAACATGCCTAATAAGGTCTGTTGACATACTGACAATAATTTCAGTCTCAATCTTCATAATGCACTATTTTATTTTTATTTGGTAGAAGGTGGTCTCAACATAATGTGTTTTTTATATTTATTTGTTAGAATGTGGCCTTGAATGGATCGTTTCAGAAATGCAAACAGCATTGTGGGAACATCTTTGTTCTGGTTGAAATTCATTTGTCTAGAGGTCATTTACCAGGAGGCTGCAATTGTGCAATGTGTTTTACAAGGATGGAGAATGTATTTCAATCCGTACTGGTCTATTGCAAGAAGTGTTATAATAACATGCTTCAATGATGATGCTACAATATTAACAACAAATTCACTGATATTAACACCAATATTTTTCCTTACTGATGCAACAAGCAGACAATAAAATTGTCAGCCAAAGGTAAATGCTAAGTACACCCAAGTCATAACAAATAATTATGTATTAACACCACAATTTGTTTTTTCTCTACTGATGCAACAAGCAGACAGCAAAACTGTCTGCCAAAGGTAAATTTTATGTACACCCAAGTCAAGAGAAATAATATACATGTAGTTTTTACCTGTAATGAACTGGGTGAGGCAGTGACAGGTTTCACCAAGACCACAAGGTCTGATTCTATATTGAGGTAGCCGAACACATCACATTCTTTCACTGTTATCTGTTTAGAGAGGACATCTAGAATGCTGCTTACTGTAATTGGTCCAGCCGCTGGCAGTGATGACATTACATCAACTGTGTCTGCACTGTATAACATACGGATCTCTGCCGCTGAAAAATAAATCAACACTGAGCAAATTCTGTTCCAAAATAAATGTGAAGAAAGACAACCTGGTATATCTGATGTCCAGACAAACTTTGTTAAAAACAAACTATCTTTCACCCGAGTGGATTTGTTTATTATGAAAGTTCATTGAAACACAAAAAAACCTGGATTTCATTTCCAAGACTACGAAAAGCCTAAGTACCATAATACTTTTAAACTGCAATATAATTTGATATACCCTCATGGGCACTGGTTATCTTTTAGGGTTCTGGAAATTTTTTTGTGACAAGTTCTCCCATAACCTAATTTCTATTGAAATTTACATTCTAATCACTTTTAATAAACCCGGCCATAAGAATTCATCACATCTATTGGATAGCTTTGTGGATGTTACTTATATGGTTACTAGTTTCTCCCTTCATGTCACTAATAAAATTAAGTCATTTTCAGGGTTTTTTTATGTACAATAATAATAATTTTAATAGTCTAATAAAATGGTTTTTTCTATTGACTAAGGGCCTGTTCACGCTAGGTTTAACTTAATCCAGATTAACTTCATCCAGAGCAACTTAAGACAGTATATGGTTAACCTGATGCATTCACACTAGCATTGAGGCTATGGCTTTATGCAAATTAAAATTGAAACATAGAAATTAAAAGACCATATATTAGTTTACAAAGTATGACATCAGATTTAATCCACTTTATGTGATTCATATTAAATTGATGCAGATTAATCTGGATTAACTTTTGTAGTGTTAACAGGCACTAACATGTTGGAATTATTTGTACATAAATACATTCTTACCACACACTGGACAGCATCCCCCTGGAGGGATCAGTGGGTTACAATGAGAAGGTTTTACAGGTAAACATTTCACCTCTGAACACTCTGTACTTCTGGATGTGTTACCTGAAATACAAAAGTTATTGAATATTTCATACGTTATTATAAGGCCAACATAAAAAACCTGTACTCCATATCAGAGTTTACTGGAATGGGTAAAAAGGTTGTGAAACAAAAACAGTGTACCATATTCCAATAAAATAGTGTTTATTTTGTAGACTGAAAAAAAGTGCAAGTAACTTGCAGTAATACTTTTTAGCAATCACGATGTGTTTTAAGCTGCGCCGGGTTTCCATAGAAACTTCAATTCCTGGAACATTTCTACTTACCCATATGGTGGCCTAAAACTCTACATTCCCCATAATAATCTACTGTTGTTCTGTCTGCCAAAGCTGCACATTCATGTTGATATGTTTCTCCATTGTGTCCACAAACTATTTCTGAGGTAGAACAACCAACCTGACCAAAAAAAATGTAATGAATAGCTTTAAATATGCCGTAATCCTTCTTTCTGTAAATTCTAAATTTCACCACAAACAAGTGATCTAACACTTGCCTCCAAAATGTTCTTTTTGCATTAACTTTACATGCTGTTTCTGGCATACTTTGAAAACTTCTAGGATTCTATTATTTATTACAAACATGCAAATATTTTCACCCTAGTCTTATGTTCAATGACTTGTTTTATCAGGAATTAATTAGTATTTCTACTTCGTTTTCCAAACATGTCAAACATTCTCATACAACAATATCATACTGCAATTATCAAATATTTCAGCTTATGTAGATTGTTAAAATTCCCCAAAATCTTTTTGCATTTTGAAAGCAATGTTGGAAGGAAATAGGAAAATAAAATACAGAGGAACACAAAGTCCTTTAAAAAATATATTAAAGTGGAATGTTAAAGTCAAACTTGTGTTATGCGGTCACCTTTGGACAACAAAAGTAACCATTATAGACAGGTGACTTCTAAATACAGGTCCATTCATAATGATGGTTAAACAATGGGAATTGGAAAAGATGAAATTACAACACAAGTGGCTGCCAAATAGAGATGGCTGTTGAATTTAACATAATGGTTTTTTATGTCTTTAAAATTGAACTATGCTTACCTGACAATTTCCCCTGTAACCTAAGGACTTTCCATGTTTTAACATCAGACATGGATTAGTGAATTCTTCTCCTGTTGTATCACATACAGGATCATGATGATGATGATCACATTTCTCATGTAACGGTACTGTAAAATAAATGTTAATTAGTTGTCACATTTGAATATCAAAAACTGGTTGAGTTTAACTCACATTGCATGTGATAAGGTTTGTCAGATACCTGCCCAAGGTTGGTGGTTCTCTCCGGGTACTCGGCTCCTTCACCAGTAAAACGGATCACAGCATTATGACTGAAATATGTTGAAAGTGGCGTTAAACCCCAATCAAACAAACAAACATTTGAATATCATCACAATTTAGGGTAGGGTGTGTACATGTGTTCATTTTTTAAGGCCTTAAAGCAACCTGTAGAAGTTTGAGTTTTACATGATTTGGATGGCTGTCTCACAGACAATCATACAACATCTCCTTTTTCTTTATCATATACTTCATATTTCTCTGAATTTTACAATCAGAATCAGAATTTTAACATCTGAGACAATATTCTCAATCAATTTTAGTTACACAAGGACCTTTTTAAAAATAGAACAAATACTATCTCACTGCTATAAATTTATTCCTCGAAAAAAGAATCGC
Source organism: Geukensia granosissima (assembly GCA_032357055.1). NCBI lineage: Eukaryota > Metazoa > Mollusca > Bivalvia > Mytilida > Mytilidae > Geukensia > Geukensia granosissima. The sequence continues at coordinate 937 of JAULBM010070945.1, read as the reverse complement.
TTCCTTTTTTCTTCATGGTAGTAATAAATATGCTGCTTGGAGGCTTTGTAAATATACAAGAACCTGAAAACAACGTTCTGACATGTATCAATGTTTTCAAATGGTTGTCACATAATTTACTTTGGTTTTTAAGCATGTAAAAATATTTATCCAGCAAATTTTCAAAACTATTTAAAATGATTATTCAATAGACAATTGTGACCAAACAAAAGTATCAAAACCTAACTTCTCATTAAATATTAACATTACTCATAATTGATAACTCAAAACAAATGTGAAAATGAAAAAATACGGAGTAAATGTCAGAAAGATTGCACTCAAATGAGGAGAAAAACAGAAGGAATTTACAAATCTAGAGGTCGACTTACGACCTTCAACAAGGGTGAAATACCACTTCTTGTGAAAAGCTCTAAATCATCCGACATAAATAAAATGTGCATATAGTAAAATTATACAGTCAAGTACAGGCAAACATTGATAGCCCAACTCAAGTGGCTCTAACAAGATGGTCTCCTGAACATCTTTAGAAACACTGTATGATTCTCAAATTCACTTATTTAAATAGTCCTAAACTTTAGATTTACTCGGTTTTTCAAGTGTTTTGGCTAACTAATATTTTTCAATTAATGAATAAGAAATTTCCTAATCTACTCACCACACTCATACTGAGGACATTTCTCATAATTAATACTTAAACACACTTGTCTCTTTGGTAAGCACCTGTAAAGACAAAATATCTCATCAGTTAAAATTACCACACTGACCAGAACAAAAAAATGAACATCTCAGTCATTTTTGGGGATAGTACAGGGTTTTATCATCCTTCCCCATCGCTATATCAACCTGTTGAACAGTTCAGAAAAAGTCGTATCGTAGCGAGCGCGTGCAAATGAACTTGACCCGAATATATCAGCGTTTGACCCGAATATATCAATCG
>JAULBM010070923.1:0-19815 GCA_032357055.1 Geukensia granosissima | reverse complement strand
AGCCCTTGCTGTTTATTTACTACTAGCTTTTGACTACGGCACTATGCTATTTTTAGATTTAGTGTAGTGTAACCTTAAGTAATTTCATCATCAAAAATTTTGATCACTGAGATGAATTAATTTTAATATAAAATAATACTTGATTAAAACGTTTAGATGATCCTACAGAGTGATTTCCCTTAGATATTGGGTACCCCTTAACTTTATTCCAGGTCTACATATAGTTTGAATTGATTTATAAGACACAAGGTGTATGATCTTACTATGTATACACTTGGTCATAAATATGGAATATTGATATTTTTTTAGTCAAACATTCAAAACATGCAAAAACTATGAGTCCGATGGCTAGTCATGAGTTTCTGAAATCCACATTTGTGTGAAAAAATTCTTTTTTCAATTATTTCAGATAGAATCCTGTCAAAGTTTTATGTCAACCAATATTATTATTTAACTATCCTCTTATATCATCATGAAAGCATTATCTGCCATTATCAAAATTGCTGAAAAAAATGTAGGCATATTTCTTATGTAAGGTCGAAAATAAAAATATTCCATTTTTATGAGCAAGAGTATATATCCCTATATGTGAGAAAAGCCGCGCAATATGTATGAATATATTAACACAGTTGACGCCGAACTGCAACTGGATCAAATGAATGATGTGTCAATTTGACAGCCAATTTGACAAAACTATTACATAATTTAATATGTGCAATGATCACATTTTATCATCATTATCACGAATACACTTTTTATCATAATAATCAAGAATAACCGTACATATGACAGTTATAGATATAAATATTCATTGGTGTCGTTTTTATAGCTCATGCACTAACATCTTTATAAAACATGCATTGTTTGATTGCCATGAAGTCATAAGCTCTTAATAAACGGAAATATTGTCAAGCTTCAACCCCTACTGAAGGTCACCATGCTCGTATTCCGGAATATCATTTTATACGTCACCTAAAAATGTCAGTTATTATTTAATAAGCTATATGTTGTTATGAAAATATTTAGATGATTTATTGTTTATTGTTTACAACAACGAATTGACTTTGGTACAAATATAGCGGACAAATATGATTAGAGAAAGAAATGGGCTAATACTATGAAGATTTTCAAAACTATTTGAAAAGGGGAAAGAAAATGTTATTTTTAAAAGCTAAACTTATGAAACAAAAAGCTACAAAATATGTTTTCTTCTTTTTGTTGAATACTTGCTACATTTGCTACATTTTAATAGTTGTACATAAAGATTGGGTAGTTTATGCCCAAAGGGTACAACTATCAAACCCTTTGTTTTAAATTCTTACAAACATTAAAAAGTATTTAACATAACTTATGTCACAACGTGGGATGTTCCTAAAAATTTGTTTCAATTGAAGGTGTACCAGACCTGTGTATTGGGTTTCGATAAGGAACGAAAACAAATTAAACAGAGGTTCAAGGAAGCCCAATTAACTGCATAAATTACCATAAGAGATGAGCATTTTTAACATATAGAAAGAAATTCGATGATACCAAAGGGACAGAATTGAAAGACAGACAAGACAATGGCGGTGCTCTGGAAGAATAAGCAACTCCTGCTCCGTTAGTGACACCCGTCGTGTTACTCAGCAGTTAAAGCCGGTGTATAGTCAAATCGATGTTAGTCACAATTGATATAGGAATGGATTTGTATTCACGACAGTAGGAAGATATAAAAAAATCCAATAAATATGTCCAGAATCATGTAACACTGAAATAGCCTTGATCATTTCCCTAAAAAATCACTATATAAATATATATTATTTTGTTAATTTGATACAGGTATGTCTAAATGCCTTAAACACTTTTTGGGTATAAATGTGCATTTTTGTCCAATTATAAAAAGAACTATACCAATGTGATACGGGTTTCTTATCCAACGTGCAATTCAGTTTAGAGTGGGTTTTTGTGTCTGTTGAAGATACGTGTTGTAAATGGACAATACGTTAGGTTTCATCAGCCTGTATATAGAATTCGAAGACACCAAAGGGACAGACAGACATTGTTAAGTCAAAAGAGATACAAGGCCATGGCCAACAAAATTTAACAAAAGACAAATATAAAACACACAACAATACACTAAAAACTAAAGCTGGAGTAACACGACTAGGGTGGGTTCAGGTGCTCCGGAAGGTAAAAGCAACTCCTACTCTGAAACTCAATAGAAATAAACATGATAAATTACTCAAAGAACTAGAAGTTAGAGACAAAGAAATTTCTTCTCCCAACCATCGTATACCGTTAGTTTAAAAAAAAATAACGTTTAAAGATAAATCCGTTGAAGAAATAACATGACATAGGCTTACATTGGTGATACTTTTACACTTTTTGGAATAATTGTGTCACTTATTTAGTAAATGTTCATGAATTTTTCCAGTGTTTGAAACTTCACTATTAGATATTTCGTTGATCTGCAAGTGATTACTTTTTGGCCTTGATCTATATAGTAAGGAACGATACTGCACCCATTCCCAAACGAATGTGTAGAAGTTTACAATCGAGAGGTTTGAACTATAATCGTCCAATTCAATAACAATAACCAATATCCAAATGTTTTTGAAACCAATAACAAAAACGAGAAGTTAGTGGCTGCATGGCGAAAGTTAAACAAAAACTTTCAGTTCGCTGGTAAATTGCTAGCAAATTGAAAGCTATATGAAAACTCTCCAGCTACTGTTGAAAGCCCAGCTGTCAAATGGTCGGAAGCTTTTGAACACTAGCTAGCTATCGTTGACTCTTAGCCAGTTATCGTTGAACCCTTGAATGCGAGTATTGAACTCTCGTTAGCTGTCGCTTGATTCCTATTATTTTAACACATAAAAGATTGAAACGTGAAACATACCTAAGCGAACACCATACAGGATTGAATGAAACACCGTTCGAGATTCAATAAATTATGTTCGTTGCGTAAAAATTTCGGTAAAACAAGGAGTTTTGATATTTTGTTTGCAAACAATCAAATATATTGAATTAATTTATCGTGCTACATGTAATATTTTTTTTCAAAATCGCAATTGCAATATATTTAGATTAATTGTGTCATTATTGTCCTCGTTTTATATTTTGCACGAATTTAATTTTTAAGTTGCGACGAGAAATATACCATTTTTTGTTTACGGTAAATTTACGAAATTAACAAACAACTTTGTTTCCTTTTGAAATTGTGCCAGTTTAATTTGTTGTATAAACATAAACAGAAAAATTACAAATTATATTTTATATTCTGTCTGTATCAAAATAAAAGACAGGCGACCGTTTCACAAAGCACACCTAAAACTTACGTGCATTTAACAAATACTTTCTGATCAGTAAAGCTAGATCTTTTGTGATATTTTCCACTAAAAGGAACAAAATTTTCAAAATCTATCATCCCATCTGTTTTGATTTTAGTTTTCGCAGGAATTCATACCACAAACTTGTTAAAGGTTTGATATTCTGGATGAATGACAAGAAATTCTAAATTTTGTGGCGTGCACAAAAGATAATATTCTTATTTCACTTTTATTTTGCTCCTGTTTCATATGTTGAATAAACTTGGGCCAAAAATCCATTCAAATTTTCAAAATCTGTAGCTGGTATCAATATAAAAGAAGATTATTTAATCCACAGTCTACAAAATGGGACAAGTTTTGACTTTTTGTCGTTCCATAAGTCTTGATTTGTCCATAGTAATTTGAACCACTGGCTTAAAATGGTTTTTTGTATATAAAACAAGAAAAACACTCAGTTTTGTGGGTCACAATAATTCAAAATTAACACATATACTTTATAACTTATGCCACAGTTCACAAGATGATACAGAAATTCTAGATGTTCCACTATTCCCTTAATTTTTAAAAGAAATTCACACCACAAATTTATTTTTAAAAAAATCTATAAATTTGTCGTAACGACTAGTCGAAATCTCAATTTCGTGGACAACATTCAAGGCATTAAAGATATTCATTTTCATTTTTCATATGCTGAATGAACTAAGATCAAAAATACATTCACATTTTCTTGTATATATTTTGCCAGTATCAATATAGTAAAAGATTTTTATGCTGCAGTCCCCGAATGGTACAAAATTCCCTTTTGTCATTCCATATGTTTAGATTTAGTTTCCACAGGAATTCATACCACAACTTCTGAGGATTTTGATAAATTTGTTGTAAAAACAAGAAAGAAAGTAAATTTTGTGATGAATGAATGATTCAAAATGAACAAATATTTGTATTGCTTCTTTTCTATGTTGAATGAACTAACGTAAAAAGGACAATTATGTTGCTGGTTTCAATATAAAGATATAAAGATGCCACAGTCAACAAAATGGTACTAAGTTATCTTTTTGTCTTTCCACATGTTTTTATTTTATATTTGTCAATAATTCATACCACAATTGATGACAATAAATATAGTAAATATTGTTGGCCACTGTGAATAATCAACAAATCTCTTTTTTTACTTTTGTTGAATGAATGTTCATGTTCATTTTTTTATATGTAGCCGTTATCAATATAAACAATTATGCAGCAATCCACAAAGTGAAACAGAATTTGCCTTGTTGCCATTTATAGCCTTAACTTGTGTTAACATTTTAATTATTATCATAAACGTGACGACTGCTCAAAACGTTTTGAACGGTGGCTGGGACGATTCAAAATTGGGTCACGAGAGTTTAAATGAAGGTACCTAGTGTTCAAATGGTTGGCTGTCAAAAGTGCTGGCGAGTGTCCAACGGATGCTGGAAAGTTGAACACTAGCTAGCAGGAAAATGTTAAGACTCTCTTATATCTTTCGTCACTGCTGCTTATTTGAGTGAGTTCAGAATTTTAGGGCAGTTGCTTCTATTTTTTTTTATCTTTTTATCAAAATCGTAGTATTTCAAACTCCAAAAAAAAAGAAGTCTATGTTATACGAAAAGCGCACTAACATAATTTCACCAAAAAAACTTTTTTGTGAATCATTTTACATCAAATGATTTTTCCTTTATTATAAAAAAAATCAAAAAGGTTCTTCAGAACCTGGTGTCTCGCCTGCTGTCTCTGCTATCAATATAATATGAGCATATGTTGTGAATGACATATGAAAAGGAACAAAGTCTCTATAAAACTGTCAAAAACTAGGAATTGTTTATTCAATTTTTCATATGACAACATACCTGTATATTAAGGAGCAAGTTTATTAAAGGAAATTCCATCTATTTGTCAAAATATAAGGAACAGATGTAACCTTTCTACCTAAACTGCTAAGCAAGTTTAAAAAAATCAATGAAGATTTGACAAAGCTAGTTAAATTTCAATAATGTTAACTATTACTTCAAATGCAAAGTCCAACTTTTTTCAAAATTAAGGAGAATGAAAAAAATTATTCAAAATCTATCTTAATTGTCAATATTTTAAACAAAGAAGCTTCTAAAAACGTTTTATTAAAATTCATGAATATTTAACAAAGCTATTGAAGTTTTAAAACCTTAAGGTTGACTAGCAGTCAAGAGAAAAAATTAGTCCCATTATCTAGCAAAATGCGGAAAAAAAGCTTCTAATCAAGTTTCATGAAACTCTAGGAATATTTGAGAAAATGTCTGAAGTGCGAAAAAGTTTAACCTTATGCTTAACAACACTAAAGAGAAAAGATTGAGGAAATATGAAAATAAAATTCTGGATGATATGTATATAAACACCATAGATATAGCTTCTAAAAAAGGTTTCATGAAAGTCTTTGAAGATTTTATAAAGTCTCTGAAGTTTCAAAAATTTTAGCCTTAGGGTTAACCAACACTCAAGAGCAAAACAACTAAGTCTAATGATCTAACAAAATACGGAAAAGATAAAATGTATGTTTTCACAATTGTAGTTTGGATAATATATCTACACCACCAAGAAGCTTCTTCTCAGGTTTCATGAAAATCAAGTTTTCACAAAGCTATTAAAGTTTGAAACATTTTTAACCTAAGGTTAAACCCATGTTTACGACGATGACGTCGTATGTCTCGACTTTAGCGACTTTCGTTGCAAGTGATACAGAAAAGGATTGTAAAACTTTATTTCAAATCATGAAACAATAGCGCGAATAATTTGTCTTGTTACTTTGCACCCTGACATTATTTATAAATTCAATTTCCAAATTAAATAATACAGTTTTAAAGAAAAAAAAGCGGAATATATACAGAATAACACGATCCACATATTATTATTACATACGTTTATCACAAATAGTCAAAAATGAGTTAAAATAAGCATAATCATACTTGCCTTACGCGTTTTATAGCATATTTTCACTCCAGATTGACGTAACACATAAATCCCAAAGAATAAAATTTGATTCAAAGAAAGATAACTCTTTTTTAAAAAGTGTCTCTGTGTAGAAAATAATTAAAGAAACTATTCCAAAATCTTTAAAAAATTCTTTTAATTCGTGAATGAGGTGAGTTATACCCTCTTTGGTTTGTTAAATAACGCAATAATAACATCCTCCCATGTCAGGGATTTTAATTCATATTCGCTCCCTAAAATCCCCATCATATATATATAAAGCGGTTCGATGTTGTCAACATCTAGCGTATGATCGAAATGTGATTTAACTGGTTTCAAAAAGGGCGATTTCAAAGGCTGAATGCATGAAATATATTATATTTATATTTATATATTTTATACTTCGAAATGTGGTTAGTTTAAAAAATATCATTTTGTTTTACTTGTATTTTAACGTACTGATTAAAAACACAGAATGAGTAACACCATTTTTCATTGGTGTCTCTTTAGAAGGGAAGCAACAAATCACAAATGCTCTTCGATGAGTGGCAACATACGATCGAATGAAGGGATTTACCCAGCGGAAGTGGGCTCACATTTCCGGACTTGGGAGGATGAACAACACATGAACTGTTTAGCTCTTTTTTCAAATAACTGAACTCTGAGGTGGATTTCTGCTCCTTTACATATCCACAAAAAACAAATTGTTCTGACTAGTACATTGTCAAAATAAAATGTCCAATAATCTGCTAGTCAAATAATGTTGAAATAAGACGTTCGCAATTTCCAGTTTAAGTACTACTGACAACATTCATTCACAAACAGGAAAACAAACGTCACGAGTTCATTTTTTCAGAAATCCTCATTTAGTAAAAAAAGTAATCATTATACAAATTAGTAGATTTTGTTTTTGATTTATAATTGTCACTTATGTATTCTACACCAGCAGCTAAGGGTACACTTCTTTCATTATTGAAAATGATACCTCTAGGTTTAACTCTTGAGATGTATTGTATTTTTTGTCTTTTCACTGCGGGTTCTATATACATTTGAATATGCGGTTGATTACTATCTGATAAACCGAGCAAATTGAGACTCGGTGTGCTTTCCTGGAATGATTTTCCATCAACAACAAAAGGGTCTCCTCTTTGATTTGAGTTATTTTTCCTGCGTCGAACAAAAGGATTTGTACTTTCAGTTTTTGACTGGATTGCTGAATCTGATGAAAAACTTTTATTCGGCCCTTTTGGTTTAACAAATTTATTGTTGGAAGTGTCGCGATTGGAAATCTCGTTTGTGATATGCCTATTCTCTATTTGTTGTTGAGGTATGGCTTCGAATAAAGACATTGATGCAGGAGCCCTGTCTTTAACATTAAGTATTTTGGCTTGAACGGTTCTACTCCTAATTTTATCTGCTGTAATTTGATCTGCGGTCATAGAGTCGGTATTAATTGAACCTGCAGATATATCCTGGGCTCTCAAAAGACCACGAGAAGAATCTTTGGATACCGTAACATCTTCAGCAGCTTGCAACAGTAAGTCGTTTGGTCTTTGTCGTTTTCTGGATCGTCTACCAGACCGATCAGAAGTCTCTAATGTACGTTCTTCTTGAATGTCTGAAAATTGTCTACTTGCTGAGCGAGATCGCGATGGCTCTTCTAATGTTTTATCCAACTGTACTATTCTGTCTCTTCTTTGCTGTGATCTGGAAGGGGAAAAGTTTTGTGTTGACCCCTCTTTATTGTCTTCCAACCAGCGCTTGATTGTTCCGTCTGCTCCAGGATCTGACCTCGGTCTACCGAGATGTATGTCAATATTAAGAGGCTCTTCGGGAATTATTTTTCCTCCAGTAAGATCAAAAGTTCTGTAAACTGTTGGTTTAGAGTTATCAATGTTAATTTGCCTGTTCCTTGACTTCCTATATCTTCTTCGTTCAGTTTGAAAATCACTAGATAATTGTGTGTTTGGTTCAGGTGTTGATCTGCTGGTCTCAAAGGACCTCATTTCTGTTGGGTTTTCAGTGGGCCTCTTCCGTTTTCTATGTCTTCTTGAGCCTACGACTATCACACTCGATACTACGACATCGCTTTTGATCTTATCTGCTTTAACATTGGTTGCTTTTAGGGTATCTGCTCTGAGCTGTTTTGACTCAATCTCTTTTACTTGTAAAAGCCCTGTATCTCGTTCCACTCGAGTTCTTCCATCTATTAGACCTAAAACAAATTCCAATAAATAATATGTAAGAACAGAAATGCATCGGTGTTTTAATACTGTAAATGGTTCTGAGAAAAAAATTATCAGTGGCCCGCCAGGAGCCTGCATCACCCAGCTAATCCAGCTATAACAGATGTTGTGGTTTGTCGTTGGGGGTTTCGTATACAATTCTGTGAGAAAACCTTCTAAAGAACATTCTATTTAAGTTTAATTATATTAGCCAAGCAGTTTCAGACAAACAGATATTTTTTTTTCTGATATTTCCGAACAGAAGGTTATATTTGATAGCTTTGAAAATAGAGAAAATAAATTATTAAAATTCAGAATCATCCTCAATTTTAGAAAAGTTTGCAAATTTTAATTTTATAAATGTCCCACCCAAATATGTCAATAAACAAAAAAGATCTTCATCAGGCTTTAAAGTAAAATGTTGATTACAATATTACTTTCTTCAGGTTAGATTATTTTCATCAATTTTCTATGATGTCAATATTCATATTTATATGTAATCATATAATGCATTTGTTAACTTCTTACACCTCAAATTGATAGAAACACCTGTACAGGTGAAAATCAACGACAAGAAATAGAAGGTTTAAAAGTACACTTGGCCTTGCATAAAACACCACTCCAACTTTCAAAAGCCACCATATTCATTGTACTAAATGAAAATAGTTTTAGTAAATTTAATAACAATGAATATAGAATTTGTTAAGATGTTTCTTTATTCATACAAGTTATTATCATGTGACAATATTTTGAACATGAAAAGCCAGGTGAAAAGGTTTTTATCATAATTACCAGAAAATCATCATTAAGTGCTATGAACAACTTTTTGTTACTTGACTATTTGTAGACAACTTGTTTGTTACTTGACTATTTTCACTAAAATGTTCTGTCTAGACAAGTGTTCATTATTATACATCATAATTGTAATCACAATGGAATGAATTCGAGTTAAAGATGGATTTTTAAAGTATTAATTAACCTATTTTCACAGTGATCAAGCAGACTATACCATGAAATTATTTTTCCGCAAGTTTATGTTTCGTGAGTAAAAGGAGTGGGTTCGGTACGACCCACTTTTGATCCTAAAAACTAAGGGATTTTTAAATATAGACACAACATACCCTGAATTAACATAAGATCAGTACAGCAGTTGCTTTTAAAAAAATCAGACATTGTTTTGCATTTAAGTGCACATGTAATAACTCATGACTTCATAAACATGGGCTTAATTCAAAATGTATTGAAAATTTTGCTATTTTGGTTGAATTTTAAACGGTTTCCGTTATCATTAGTAATGGCCACATTCGTGTTCATTCAAAATATTTACATATATGATGTAACTAAAAATATACATAGCATGTTAAAAAACTTAAGTCTGAACTGCGATGTGGCCACTAGTATCTGGGCAAAAAAACTGGATAAAATAATGCAACTTTTAACAAATTGATTAAAACTTACTATTTTAGACTATTGCATCCTCCTGATAGAAATATTTTTTGACCAAAAAACTGATTGAATCAACTAGATATGACATTACGTTTTGTAAAAAGTGCAATATGTCTTAGCTCTCGGGTTGTTAAATTTTGGGGCAAAACTTGGCCATACCGAACCTACTCCTTGATTGAATCATTTTGCTAATTTGCCAAAAATATAAAGCATAGTGTATCTCATATTTCCTATTCTTAGGACTTATACTAGATTTGAAAATGGACAATGCTTCGGGTCTCCTTCAAGTTGCAGGAACTGCTTACCTCTTCGGAACACAAGAGTTTATCCTCGATTATTTGATGGTGTCCACATTGTTCATATTTGTATGTTTGTTTTAAGCTTTATTTCTACAGTTAAAGGATTTCGATGATACCAAAGAGGAAGACAGAAATCTTAAAGTCAAAAGACAGACACGACCATGGGCAACAACATAAAAAGAAAGACAAGCATAGAACACGCAACACTTCACTGGAAACTAAAGCTGGGGTAACACGAACCCTACTAAAACCAGGGTGAGTTCAGGTGCTTTGTAATTTTCGAAATGGATATTTCGTACCGGTCAACCATATCATGATGGCGACCACAACATTTCCCTGAGAAACCCCTGCTTCGGTTGCTTTCTTGTCAGCAACGACAATCTATCAATAAAATCCTGATAGGAAGCAGAAGCCCGGGAGTAGCGTATCAACTCAGAAATATACACTCCGTATCATGTGCGGCTGGAGTATTGTAAGACATCAACGGAAAGTTTAAAATGACAAATCGAAGTCATCTATCTTATCGTAAAGTTTTGTTCTGAACCCGCCCTTACTGTCAATTTCTCGATGTTAATCTAGGTATGAAGCAAGACTTTTCTGTTTCTGTAGTATCTTTGATTTCAAGTTCAATGGGATAGAAACGGTCAACAAAGTAAACAAATTAAGAGTTATTCAGTGTATGGACATCATCTATATAGCAGAACGTGAAACCAGATGATTGAGCCAACTTTGTTCTGAAGAATGCTCTGTATGAAGTTAGTTTCATACGAATAAAGGGATAAATTGGCGAGAAGGGGTGCACAGTTAATCCCCATTGGAATGCCGACAGTCTTTTGAAATCCCCGTCAGCCTAACATTACAAAAATGTTGTCAATCAAGAAATTTAGCAATCCGTAAATGCCATCCACAGAGTGTTTTTTGTAGTGGTTAAAACAAAATTAGGTCGTCCCTACCTAGAACCAAGTATTTGTATCTGCGTTTGCCATCTTTTTAAACAAATAGATTTGAACTGTTAGTTTCATTTTCCGTCTTAACTGTTTATGTTGTCGCCATTGTCGTGTCTGTCAACTCGTCCCATTTTTCCGGTCCTTTTGCAATACTTCTTTCCAACTAATAGAGTAAATTTCTGTTAAATTTCTACCCGAGATTTTCAACCCAATCCTATTACACTATTATCAATATGGAAGATAACTTTTATTTTTTGTTTATAAGTTCTTTAAATACATTAAAGGTACGTATTATTCTAGGCATGTGTCAGAACTTTACTTATAACACATTTTACCTTCATTTGTTTCGGGATAATGTCATTTTCATCAAAGTTGCCATCATTTACTGCCATTATTTTTCTTACTTATATTTTCTTTTATAGCCGGAGAAACGAACTCATTTTAACGTGTGAACTCGTGCCATTTAGGAAGGATGTGGTTCCAGAAATTCAGTTTTATTTTTCCTATGTTTGGATTTTTCAATTAAAATGTATTAGCCGGTGATGTTACATCTCTTTTTAATATTATCTATCATGGACAGTTTTTCAATTAAGCGGTCCCCAGAAGGGGACTTGAAAAAACAATGTTTTGGCCTATTACTTTACAGGAAAAACAGATTTTCAAATTATTTAAGGCGATTACGGAATAATCTCAACTCCCGATATTTATATTCTAACTTGAAATATCTCGCCAATGCTCTAGTTTTAAACTATAAAAATTTAAACTTTTTTCTCGAGTGGAGTAAAAGAATTCGAAGATACCAAAGGTGCAGACAGAAATCGTTAGGTCGGAACACAACAAAATAAAACGAAAGACAAACATAGAACACGAGATAGTATACTGAAAACTAAAACTAGAGTGCAACTAGTGTTCGAATAGAGGCATCCGTCATGTTACCTGGTAGTCAAAGCCGATATATAGTCAGAATCGATACTAGTCACAAACGGTATAGGAACGGATTCGTATTCATGACAGTGGGAAGATATCCATTGTCCTATTTGAAATGGATTTTTCAGACCGGTCAACCAAATCATGATGGCGACCGAAAAACTTCCGGAGTGATGACTAGGTTATAAATGTCTAGTCACTTGTGCGATTGCCAATACATGTCGTCTGCTTGTTTTGACTTTGCCTAGTTATAGAAAATTTATGCAAGAATGATACAGTCAAACTGGGAATTCATTACTTCTTTATGAAAAAATGTTTAAATCTAACTCGTCAGATCAAATATATCAATTTGCGAGTATCAGAATAGAATACCACGTGCGATAGGCATCTAACTTTTCAATGATAACCATACAAAAATCATACAAATGGAGAATTCATGTGTGACTCTTTTAATTAAATTCTTTTGTCGAAATTTTGGGGTGCGATCGAACCCCTCATACCCCCTTTTCCTACACGCATGAGTACAAGTAATAACTGTTTATTAATGCACTTTAAATGTTAATTTGTCAAGAGACATTTTTCAGACTTTATATTAATAATATACATGTTATACAATTAAACAAACAAACATAAATATTTCACGCCACAAAGGCTTTGAGCAATATATGTCAAACGAAGTGCTATCAGTGTATATTATGTGACTTGAAAGGTGATCAATGTACATACAAATGCATGGCAAAGTTATTCAGTACTTAAGAGTTAAAATTGCTGAATATTTGTACAAAAACGATTCGTTTTACATGTACGTTGAAAACAAAAGAATGTTTAATATAGGATTGTGCGCAAGAAAAAGATACCAACGACTAAACTATGTAATTTGAAAAAGTTTAGTCATAAATTCACAAATTATACATTAATTTTGTAAAAGATGGATATAATCAGAGAAAAGCGTCGTCAGTATGTCATTGAGCCCAACAAGGGAAGCTGCCATGCAGGTTGGGATTTCAATCAAAATCTGCATTATTGTAGATCTACTTTTACTCGCATTACACATATTGGCGTCAGATAAGCATAAGCAAATGCAGATACATTCGAAAGCGATGGCTTTTAAAACCGCTGGCGACTGCATTGAATTAATAACTCGGATGAAAGATAAGATAAAAAATTCTAAGAGGGAAAAAGACCAAAGGAAGGCATTAAAATGCAAAAAGATTAAAGGAAAATCTTTAAAAGGCAGAAATATCAAAGGAAAAATCTGAAACGGAAGAAAGATAAGAGGAAAACTTTTCAAAGGCAGAAAGATTAGAGGAAAACTTTGGAATAGCAGAAAGAAAAGATGAAAACTGAAGGGGAACAAGATCAGAAGAAAGACTTCAAAAGTTAGAAAGATAAGAGAAAAATCTATGAAAGGCAGATTGATAAGAGAAAATGTAAAGGACAAATATGAAAAGGCAGTAAGGCAGAGTAAAACTTTGAAAAGGCAGAAAGCTCAGAGGAAAACATTGGCAGAGGGATCAGAAGTAAAACCTGAAAAGGCGGAGAGATCAGAAGGAAAAACTTAAAGAGGTACAAAGATAAAAGGAATCTATGAAAGGGCAGAGAGATAAGATAAGAGGAAAAGTTCTAACGCAAAAAATATGGGAAAACCTTGCAAAAGCAGAAAGATTGAAGGAAAACCGTGAAACGACAGGATTATCAAAAGAAAACCTCTAAAATGTATCATCTAACTTGCGAAGGTCCATAACCTTTGTGTTGTAGTCGTATAAACAGAGCTGCAAAATACTTTAAAAAATACTGCGAGTCAAACAACAAGCAAAACGATGATGAAGAGAGAAGAGAAAATTAAACTTCCCTTATAGATGAGCAAATTTATCCAAGTTCCCACTCACCATTGCAATCGTTCAATAAATTTTGTTAAAATTATTTTCTACAAGAACGAACTTGTCAAGATATTTGCCTTCAAATTAAATATTTTACACATTAATTTTTCTACTCAAATGGAAAACTGCTTTATGGCGAATTGGATACCTAATGTTAAATATGGCCATGCGGCAATTGCACACAAAACACTGCACACTAAATATAATGTGCAATATAAACCGATGAAAACCAAGGGAATCAGTACTTTGTCTTTTGGATATATGCCGTCTGTCCTTGAACTTGAGTGATCGATTATCGATTAGGCGAAATTAAAAAAAAAATCAACCCTGTCAAAAGATCGTAAAGCAAGCTAAAATGGGCACACAAAATTTTAAAATAATCATTCACGTGCGTCAACTTTTGGAATGAATCAAAATACATCAAACTAAGATTCAATCCATTAAAGAGGCGGAAAAAGAAATGAAATCTTATTTTGAATAAGACCTGAGGGACTGTATATTTGGTAAGGGACACTTGCGCAAATCTAATCTAAACAAAATTTTCAAAAAAAAGAAGGGATTTTTTTCGCAGAAATTAACTGAAATTTGGTGATTTTGCAAAGAATGTAGCCAATTACTTCGAATGTTCACTGACCATTTCCGTAAACAGGAAGCTTTTCTCTTTATGCATACCACTGAAGTCGAAAATAGAATGATGGGTAGGATATATTTGTAATGATAAGTTTCTTTAGTTAAGACAATTTACAGTTTAAAACAGCTTAAAGTGGTGCAAAATATTTAATTTTTTCTGGGTTCTGGAATGAAATAATTGTGATCTAGTAATTTCCTGATTCTGATATTTTGCTAGTTCTGCAGATTTTTTCCCTACCTTTTCCATCTCTGTTCTAGATTTTTTTCTGAATGTATCTGTCTACAGTTAACTGTAGATAAAAACAGACATAGATTGGGTGATAGAAATGTTCCTAGTAGTGAGCATTGAAAGATACTGGATCATTTGTATTTTATTGTTATCTTTTTAATTATTTGCGCATATCGGCATTTTTAAATCTCAGGTATGCGTATTTTTCTTGCGCAAATATCCTAAATTCTTTATCGCAAATGTAATCATGTACACGTGTATCTTAGAAAGATTTAAGAAAATGTCCGCTGCAGGTTTTTCGTTTGTTTGTTTTTGTATTATTATTAAAATTTATTCAACATGTTCAATTCAAAATTTAACTTGAGCAACTTGTGTAGAGTAAATTTTTAAATTTACTTAAATTTATTGAATTTAATAAAACATTTTTACTATGTTTAACGTTTTAGTATTTGATCATATCACAAACTTAGAGTACAGGTGTGAGTTTCATTTGACACCAATTATACAGACAAAAAAAGGTGTAAACAATCAATTGGTCCGAGAACAAAATTAATTTGTATAGATCCCCTAAAAATAGTGTATTCTTCCCATTATTTCTATTAATGAATCACTTTAAATGTCATGAATGTGCAGCAGAATGATTTTGCGAAGAATTTTTGTCAGTCTGACGTCGAAATAAAGGTTGTGATTAGGTCGTTGATAATTAAGTAAAATTTCAGGCATTTCGAAGAGAACTGAAAAAAACTTTATCCCCCACACTTGCCAATATTTTGAGTTGGGATCGAATTTTTTTATATAATTCAAATATTATTTAAGGCTGAATAAAAGAAAGATTATCAATTTTGTGATGGTGCAAGTTTTTTAAATTTTACTTTTGCTAATTTTCACAAAGAATAATTATGCACTACGGCAAATAGATTGTTTTCCCGGAACAATAAAAATAAGTATAAATTAATACCATATCTTTACTGATCCTTAATACAAACAATAACGCAGAGTTTCTGTTACAAAAACAATCATTCCGCTGAAACCTGTGTTATGGGCCGTCTTGAACTTACAGTGAGGTGAGAGTTTTTACTCCGTGTTGAAGACCTCACTGTGACTTTAAGATGACGAACAACAATCAAAGCTGTTCCTTTGCTTGGAATTTTCTTGTACATATGAGATTTTTGTGTCATGAATATTTTTTAGCATTACCTTTTGTTTTACTGACATATTGTATGTACATGTACTCTAAGATTCTCGGTCATATAGTTTGATTAAGAATGATGGCTTACCAGAATTAAAATTCAACACGTGAAATGTTGATATATTTTAATCTCTACGAATAAATGATTATCTATGAATATGAAAAGATATGAAGAAAATGTCAAAGACTGCACTCTATCTACTAGGAAAAAACACAAGGAATTTGCATATTAAGAGGTCTCTGTCTTTTCTCCAAGAGAATTGTTCTAGATTTTTCCGTATTAATTAATGACGTGACGACAATAACAAAAATGCAACGGCGACATGCATCAAACATTATATATCCCACTTCATTTATAATATTCTTTAAGGTAACAGAATCTTCTCATTGCATCATTGTTCATTTGTGAAATTTACCCCTTTTTGTATCCGTTGTCGTTGGTGGTAGGATAAATGACTAATTTTGACAGAAATGTGCATTTCATCAAAATGTTACGAAAGTAGATAGTAACTAGCAGTTCAGATGAATTTTAAATTACTATAACATGATACATACCCATATAAATAGATTTTGACACTAGCCATATCCAATGATAAACAAATGTCTTCACAATACTAATTAGAAATTAGATACACCCGGAATGATGATAAAACACAAAGCCCTAACAATAAACCAATATTATTCCTAAATTTACACCGTCCTGCAATAAGATTTTCTAAAACATAAATAAGAATGTACATCAAACGAATTTAACTGGGCACCGGAGTGGTCTCCAGGGCTCAACCCACAGAGCTGACCCAGGTGGCGGATAGGGGAGGCCCTCTCGTTGGGGGTTGCAAGGTTACAGTACGGAAAGCCTGGCCGTAGACCATAGTGGGTACCGTGTTTGGAGAGTGCCAAGCTCCTTGCACGTTAAAGATCCCTTTTGTAGTTTTCGAAAAAGAGAAGGCTAATGCCGCTACAAAAGTCTAAATTTCCCGTCCCTACCCATCACTCCCTTTTTCCAGTGGCAGTCAAAACTGTTGCCCTGTTGTGTCCCACCCCATCCCTTTTTCGATATTGATAATTGTTGACCTGTTCTCGTCCTAAATATGCAAGAAATATATGCCACTGGACGTTAGGCAACCAACAGTCAATCAATGAAACGAAATTTACCACAACTTAAGTCAATATATATCGTAAGTTCAGCTAAATTATGTCATGTTATATATCGTTGGAATTCTAATTTTTTGCCTCAACTCATTCTTTAGTTAAAATTTCAGTTTTTCTCAGCATAAAAAAATTCCCATTTACGTTGAAAGTTTGACATTGAAAAGATCTGTCTCAAAATATAAAATTTTTATAGATTAATATCGCGTTTCAGTGTTATAGCTGAAATATCATGCAATTATATACTTAAAATTTCATCTATAAATACCGTAACCCCCCCTCAAGAAAGAAAGAAAAAAAAAACAAAAAAATAAGTGTTATCAAGTCTTGTTACCTCACCTTATTGGTTGATTGTGCTCTCAAAATGAAGCAATTTTAAATTTCGAAAAAAATAACATTACGCCCAGTGGTAAATCTTTTAATTTCAAATTAAAATGGATTTTTAACTAAAGCTTCATATCAGCTGCGGCAAAAAACTAGAATTCCAACGATATATAATTATATTATTATTAATATATAATTATTATGATATATTTCATGGTGAAACGTTTAATACAGATTCACGTAAAGTTGTGGCAAATTTCATTTTAGTATATTAAAAAAAGCTTTAATGCGGGGCAAATGGTTGGAGGGAAAAGATATAAAGGAAGGATATCCCCGAGTTTATATTTAGTCAAACTAATATATGTCTACATTTACATATATGTATCAAGACTGAATTGGAAATAGGTATGAACTATACAATTTCATCCATTTACTTTTCCATTTAACTAAAAATGCAAATACCAAAACTTACTGCAACTGACTGATTTTTTATAAGTAGTTGATGTGGGGTAATTATTGACTGTTTCGCATAATTTACCCTCAAGTTATTGATTAATTTGATGCTCCCAATAAATCATATTGATAAATCGTGCTAAGGAATGTTTTACGGACCTAGGTGTAAAATACGGACTTTTGTCGCCTACCATTCTATTGTTGTTGTTTTTTTTTTCTTTTTGTTTAGGTCTAACACCATTGTTAACATATTCAAGTCGTCTAAGATGAAGTTCATCAATAAAAAGATTTGATACATGTACATGTATCTGCATTTTGACCCTTATTCCTGTACAACAAGAAAATTTTACCCCATTTTCCTTTTTGCCATCATAATGATTAAACATTTTTGTTGACGCCACGTTCCATTAATTTCATCTCACCTCTACCGATCTTTATCTTATTTCAAATAAGTCGTAGATGGCGTTGACATTATAAAAAACAAAATAAAGCCGAAAAACAAAAGCAATTTGTTTTGAATACGTGTAATTTGTAATAGATGGATCGTTTGTAAACAAGATAACTATTAAACACAGGTAATTAATTATTTTTGTCGGAAATTATCCACTTTTTTATTATTTAAGAACGAGCTTTCATAATATTAAATGAGTTTCCTTACCTGTAACCAACAGAACAACAGCTGCAGAAAGACAAATGGATATCCCCATTTTGTCGGGATATTGACAAGATCCCGTTAAGTATTTTCCGTCCACTGAAGTTCAGTGCATATTGGGATCAAGTCTAATTCATGGTCCTAGGAAAGATAAAACGTTACTATGTTTATAACCGTGTAATAAAAATAGTTTTCTATGACAGTAGGTTATTATCTTACCTTTTATTTTGACATATCATGTTAATGGGCATCAGTGTCATCTGTCTAATGCTTCGGTAGATCCGAAATAGGACTAAAATTATAACAAAATGTCCCATATGAATTTTAGATTAACGACTAAATACAAATATTCTATTCTATTTTGCTTGGGCTGGGTACCGGAGCGGTCTCCGGGGCTCGACCCACAGAGCTGACCCAGCGCGAACCCCAGCTTGTGGATTGGGGAGGCCCTCTCATTTGGGGTACTGAAAACCTGGTCATGGATAATTGTGGATGACGTGTTTTGAGAGTGCCAGGCTCCTTGCATGTAAAACACCCCTTTTGTAGTTTTCGAAAAAGAGAAGGCAATAGATAAACTCAATTGGTCATGTAAAATTAGAGATATATTGTATCAGTATGGTTTTAACGATGTGTGGTCATCTCAAGGTGTAATAAATGTTAACTTATTTTTGAGTGATCTTAAACGTAGAATTGTTGACAACTATATAGCTGAAGCTTCGTCTTTTTTTTAAATTCACCAAAATGTAGTTTTTACCAATTTATACATGACGGCCACAAACTTCAATTTTATTTCAGTCGGTCTGTAAATAATTTGTACAAATCTTTTTTAACCAAGTATAGAATTAATTCTCATTCTTAATTTACATGTAGAGACAGGAAGGTATTTTAATATTGCCATTAGAAGATCGTGAATGTTTTATATGTAATGACAATAAACTTGAAAATGAAAATCATTTTATATTGCAATGTAATAAATATAGTCAATTACGTCAAAAATACATCTAACCATAGTAGTGAAACCCATTCATATTTTAAACTAGTACTAACAGTTATTGTCAGTGTGCAATGTAAAAGAACTTAAACCCCCGAGGGCGCCCGGTATAGAAAAAGGCCGTTCGATTTCTCCGCCTGCAGGTAGAACTCCTGCTAAAGGGGCGTCCGTTAGTTCGAGCGGGATGTATAAATACTCGAACTCC